>PVIA01002578.1:0-50929 GCA_004024845.1 Tonatia bakeri
CCCTCCCACCCACATTCCCCCCCTTTAGTTCATGTCCATGTGTCATAAGTTCTTTAGTGTCTACATGTCCCACACTACTCTTACCCTCCCCCTGTCTATTTTCTACCTATTGTCTATGCTACTTATTCTCTATATCTTTTCCCCCTCTCTCCTCCTCCCACTTCCCTGTTGCTAACCCTCCATTTGATGACTTTTTTTTTATTGTTCATATTTTTAATCTTCTTTTTCTTAGGTAAGTCCCTTTAACATTTCATAAAATAAGGGCTTGGTGATGATGAACTCCTTTAACTTGACCTTGTCTGAAAAGCACTTTATTTGTCCTTCCATTCTAAATGAAAGCTTTGCTGGATAGAGCAATCTTGGATGTAGATCCTTGCCTTTCATGACTTGGAATACTTCTTGCCAGCCCCTTCTTGCCTGTAAGGTCTCTTTTGAGAAATCAGCTGACAGTCTGATGGGAACTCCTTTGTAGGTTACTGTCTTCTTGTCTCTTGCTGCGTTTAGGATTCTCTCCTTCATTTTTACCTTGGCTAATGTAATGATGATGTGCCTTGGTGTGTTCCTCCTTGGGTCCAACCTCTTTGGGACTCTCTGAGCTTCCTGGACTTCCTAGAAGTCTATTTCCTTTGCCAGATTGGGAAAGTTCTCCTTTATTATCTGTTCAAATAAGTTTTCATTTGTTGCTCTTCCTCTTCCCCTTCTGGTACCCCTATAATTCGGATATTGGAACGTTTAAAGGTGTCCTGGAGGTCCCTAAGCCTCTCCTCATTTTTTTGAATTCTTGTTTCTTCATTCTTTTCTGTTTGGTTGTTCCTTTCTTCCTTCTGGTCCACTCCATTGATTTGAGTCCCAGTTTTCTTCCCCTTGCTATTGGTTCCCTGTGCATTTTCCTTCATTTCTCTTATCATAGCCTGCATTTGTTCATCTAATTTATGACCAAAGTCAACCAATTCTGTGAGCATCCTGATCACCAGTGCTTTGAACTGTGCATCTGATAGGTTAGCTATCTCTCGGTCACTTAAAAAAATTGTCTCTGGGGATTTTAATTCTGTTTGAGCCATCTTTTTCATTTTTTATTTTCCTTTGATCTGGTCAAAGCTGTTACAGAAGGGCAGCAGAGCTTTAGGTGTTCACCAGGGCGGGGCACCCCAGTTGCTGGGTTGTGACGTTTTATGTGGGGGCGGGGTCTGAGAGGGAACAGTGGTACCTGCTCCACTGTCTCTAGGACCTGAGTCCCCCTTGCCACCTTCCACAAGCAAACTGGGCCCTTCTGGTGCTGGCTCCCAGGCGGGTGGGCTTTTGCACTTTCTCGGACTCTGTGGGTTTCCCCAAGGAGCCTCCTGTGAGTCTGAGAGAATCTCCTGGCCTCAGCTCCCACAGATGTTTTCAGTCGGTGCTCTTGGGCTTTGTTTCCTGGTGGCGCTGGGTCCCTGGGTTGCGCAGTCTGTGTTGCTGCCCGTTTTTGCTTAGTTTGTCTGCGTGTGAATGTGTGGCTGCGAACAGCCAGCTGCCTTGCACCACTCACTGGGTCCACTCATTGCCTCCCGCGCCCAGGGTCTGCCACCCGTCCACCAACTGCTGTCTGCGCCCTGCACGCCGGCATCTGCCAGCCACTGCTCTTTCCTGCCGGGACCCCTCAACCCCTCTCCATAGGCCTCCGACTCCGCCTCTCCTTACCAGTCTGGATGTACGTAGCCAGACTTCCGTTCAGTTCATTTCTTTCTGTTCTGGTTGTTTTTTGTTTCTCAGTTTTTATTGTCCTTAGTTTTGGTTGCGCGAGGAGGAATAGTGCGACTACCTATTCCTCCATCTTGGCTGGAAGCCTAATTAAATATTTTTTTAAGAATTTCTTCTTATCTCCACTGTTGGATTACCCACTGTGTATCTTATTTTCTGTTGTTAATCTAGAGTTTACAATAGACAACTTACCATAGCCTACCACAAAATAATATTGAACCACTTTACATATAAAGTAAGAACTCTGCAACAATATATTTTTATTTCTCCACTCATTTTATGGAATTGTCACATATTTTACTTCTACCTGTGTTATAAACCTCATAACATATTCCCATAATTTTTATTTAAAAACAATACTTTAAATAAATTAAAGATGACCTGGAGAACATTATGCTAAGTGAAACAAGCCAGTCAGAGAGAGACAAATACCATATGATTTCACTCATATATGGAACCTGATGAACAAACTGAACTAACAAGCAAAACAGACAGACTCATAGATGGAGAGCAGATGACAGCTAGTAGTGGGGGTGGTTGAGGGGTGGAGGGATTGAGCAATAAGGAAAAAAGGACTCATGGACATGGACAATAGTGTGGTGATTGCTGGGGGTCAGTTATAAGGGAACTAAATGGTAATAGAAAAATATAGTAAAGATAAATAAAAAATAAAATAAAGATAAAAAATTATTTACATTCACTTATGTATTTCCCATGTCCAGTGCTAATTATTTATTTGTGTTTGTCTAGGTATCCATCTGGCATCATTTTCATTCCATTTAAAATAATAAATATCTGTTGGTGATAAATTATTTTTTTGGTTTAACCAGAGAAACTCTTTATTTTAAATTCACTTGAGAAAAGTATTTTACTTGGGTATGAAATTCTAGGTTGACATTTTGCTCTTTCAGATCTTTAAAGATATAATTCTGTTGTCTTTACAGTCTACATAACTTCAGACAAGAAGTCATCAGTGTTTCTTACCTTTGTCCCTCTTTTTTTAATGTGTGTTTTTCTTTGGTGCTTTTATGATTTGATGTTTGTGGGGTAGCAATACTTATACCAGACAAAAACAGACTTTAATACAAAGGCTATAACAAGAGACAAAGAAGGTCCCAGCAACTTCACTTCTGAGTATTTACCCAAAGAAACCTGAGACTCTAAATTGAAATGACATATACATCCATATGTTTATTGCAGCATTACTTGCAATATCCAAGATATGGAAGCACCCTAAGTGTCCACCAAGAGAGGAATGAATAAAAAAGAAGTGGTGCATATATACAATGGAGTATGATTACACCATAAAAAGGAATTAAACTTGGCCATCTGCAACAACATGTACGGACCTAGAGGGTATTATGCTAAGTGAAATAAGTCAGACAGAGAAAGAAAATTTGTCATGATTTCACTTATATGTGGTGTCTGAAAAACAAGTGAACAAGCAGAACATAAATAGACTCACAGATACAGAAAACATTTTGATGGTTGCCAGATCAGGAGGGGTTGGGGAACGGATGAAAAAAGTGAAGGGGTTTAGAAGTACAAATTGGTATTTGCAGAATAGTCATGGGGATGTAAAGTACAGCATAGGGAATATAGTCAATAATATTGTAATAACTACATATAGTGTCAGACGGGTGCTATATTTATTGAGGTGATCACTTCATAAGTTACATAAATGTCTAATCATGGGGTTGTACACTTGAAACAAATATAATATTGTACATCAACTATAATTTAAAAATAAAAGAATTTAAAAATTAAAAAAAACTTATGTTTACTTTTGAGGAATTCAATTTTCATGAGCTTTGGTGTGCGTGGATCTGTAAGTTTATAGTTTTCATCAAACTTAGAAAATTATCAGCCATTATTTCTTCCAAAAATGTATTTCCCCCCTTTTCTTCTGGGATTTTAAATACATGAATATTAGCCTACTTAATATTATCTCATGGGTAAATTAAACTCTGTTATCTTTTAAAAATTCAATCTTTTATTTCTCTCTTTTTTATTAAATATATTTAATTGATTATGCTATTACAGTTGTCCCATTTCTCCCCCTTCACTCCCCTCTGAACTGCACACCCCCTCCCACCTACATTCCCCCCTTTAGTTCATATCCACATGTCATAAGTTCTTTAGCTTCTACATTTCCCATACTATTTTTACCCTCCCCCTGTCTGTTTTCTACCTACCATCTATGCTACTTATTCTCCATACCTTTTCCCTCTCTATCCTCCCACTTCCCTGTTGCTAACCCTCCATGTGATCTCCATTTCTGTGGTTCTGTTCCTGTTCTACTTGTTTGCTTAGTTTGTTTTTGTTTTTGTTTTAGGTATGGTTGTTAATAATTGTGAGTTTGCTGTTATTTTACCATACATGTTTTTTATCTTCTTTTTGTTAGAAAAGTCCCTTTAACATTTCATAAAATAAGGGCTTGGTGATGATGAACTCCTTTAGCTTGACCTTATCTGAGAAACACTTTATCTGCCCTTCCATTCTAAATGAAAGCTTTGCTGGATAGAGCAATCTTGGATGCAGGTCCTTGTCTTTCATAACTTGGAATACTTCTTTCCAGTCCCTTCTTGCCTGGAAGGTCTCTTTTGAGAAATCCGCTGATAGTCTGATGGGAACTCTTTTGTAGGTAACTGTCTCTTTTTCTCTTGCTGCTTTTAGGATTCTCTCCTCTTTCAACTTGGCTAATGTAATTATGATGTGCCTTGGTGTGTTTCTTCTTGGATCCAACTTCTTTGGAACTCTCTGAGCTTCCTGGGCTTCCTGGAAGCCTATTTCCTTTGCCAGATTGGGAAAGCTCTTTATTATTTGTTCAAATAACTTTTCCACTTGTTGCTCTTCCTCTTCTTCTTCTGGTACCCCTATAATTTAGATGTTTGAACACTTAAAGATGTCCTGGAGGTTCCTAAGCCTCTCCTCATTTTTTTGAATTCTTATTTCTTCCTTCTTTTCTGATTGGATGTTTCTTTCTTCCTTCTGGAAACCATATTGTTGATTTGAGTTCCAGTTTCCTTCCCATCACTATTGGTTCCCTGTACATTTTCCTTTTTTTCACTTAGTGTAGCCTTCATTTTTTTATCTAATTTGTGACCACATTCAACCAATTCTGTGAGCATCCTGATTACCCGTGTTTTGAACTGTGCATCTGATAGGTTGGCTATCTCTTCATCACTTAGTTGTGTGTTTTCTGGAGCTTTGAATATGTTCTTTTCTTGGGGCCATTTTTTTTTGGCTTGACACGCCTGTTATGTATGAGGGGTGGAGCCTTAGGTGTTCACCAGGGTGGGGCAATCCCTGTAACTGTGTTGTGATGCTGTATGTGGGGGAGGGGTCTGAGAGGGAACAATGGCTCTGGCTCTGCTCTCTGCCAGAATTCAGTCATTTACCCCACTTCCCACTATCGAATTGGGTCCTTCTGGTGCTGATTCCCATGTGGGTGGGTTTGTGTACGTTCTAGGACCCTGTGGGTCTCTCCAATGAACTCTCCTGTGAGGCTGGGGGTTTCTCCCGACACCTCAATTCCCACAGGTGTTTTTAATCAGTGGTTTGAGGCTTTATTTCCCCAAGCTGGGGCCCTGGGTTGTGTAGTCTGTCCCACTACCTAGTTCCACCTGGTTTATCTGCATGTGAATATGGGACGGCCTGGCCCATTCCACCAGCTGCCTTGCACACAGCAGCCCATTCCACAATCTGCTGCCTCGCTGGCTCCGCCAGTATCTGCCTTGCCTCAAGCCCTCTCCACTTGGCTGCCCGACTCTGCTCCTCCTACCAATTTGGATGAAGATGTCTTCTTTAACTCCTTGGTTGTCAGACTTCCATACAGTTCGGTTTTCTGTCAGTTCTGGTTGTTTTTTGTTTTTAAATTGTTGTTGTTCTTCTTTTGAGTGTGTGAAGAGGTACAGTGTGTCTACCTATGCCTCCATCTTGGCCAGAAGTCTCTCTCTTTAACTTCATTTTGGATAGTTTCTATTGATATATCTTCTAGTTAACTGACATTTTCTTCTCCAGTATGTGTTACTACCATCTAGTGATGAAAACAAACAAATAAAAAAGTTATATGCATCTGCTTTATTGACTATTTTTCTCCTATTCATGGAACATATTTTTTTCTGGTTTCTTGGCATAGCTAATCATTTTTAATTGGTTAATGGACATTGTGAATTTTACTTTGTTGAGTGCCTGGGCTTGCTTGCTTGCTTGCTTTATTATTTATTTATTTATTTATTTATTTATTTATTTATTTAATTACTGGGTGATGGGGAGAGAGAGTGAGGGAGGGAGAAGAGAGAGAGAGAAAATGAGACAGAGAGTTTGATTGATATGTTTTTCTACTTATCTATGCATTCATTGGTTGATTCTTGTATGTGCCCTGGCTGGGATTGAACCTGTAACCTTGGCATATTGGGGCAATGCTCTAACCAACTGAGCTACTTGGCCAGGGTATTTTGTTTTTAAAAGGAGTATTAGGCTGGTTCTTGTATGCAGTTAATTTATTTGTGGTTCAGTTTGATTTTTTCAAAGCTTACATTTAATTTGTGTTAAGTGGGTTTAGAATAACTCTCTTTGTAGAGCTATTTGGTCTGATTACTAAGGCATGGCCCCTCTGGTGTCTCTACCATGCTGCATGTGATTAGTGAGGATTCTTTTCTGGTTAGTTGTATCTTGAACACTTTCCAACTTTGAATGAGCTCTAGGAACTATTTAGTTCACAGTTAGCTGGTTTTTGTATGTACAGCCTCAAGGAACTTCATGCTATGCACGCACAACGTAGTGTTCATCAAAGACTCAAGGAGGCCCCATGCAGATTTCTGGAGCAGTTTTTCTGCATAGCTCTCTGTTGTCCCTCATTACGTTTTGAGCCCATTATATATATTCTTAGTTCTCTGTCGATATTTTTTCTTTCTCTCTTTAGTTTAATTTCCTGGTCAGTTCTCTCAGTCTCTTCCAGTACCAGTATTCTTAACTCCTTTCTTATTTCTTTTCATCACCCTGACCTGGAAAAACCTCAGTGTTGAGTGAATTTAGTGTTCATTTCTCCTCCAGGGCTACTCTGTGGCACTTTTGTGCAGCTGCAGACACAACTAGGTAGGCTGGTGTCAACACAAATATTTCACTGGGGATAACCTGAGCTCCTCCAGTGATTCTGCCCTAAAGATATCTTCTGTTTCATTTTCAACTCTTTCTGCCATTATCTACTGCTATGCTTTCAAATATTCTCAATTATTCTGAAACCTCTGTGTTTCTCCATCTGTTGAGAAATGCCTCTATTTCCCTCCAAAATTTAGAATAATCCTCACTTTATACCCATTCTTTTTTCCTAAGTATATGTTAAATGGATTGATATATACCTTTTTAGAACCAAGATTAATTTATTTATGCATGGATGCCACTTTTTTTTTTTTTACTAATAATGGGCTTTGATATAATGAACATAAAATACATATTTACTGTGATTTAACAAATCCTGATCTAACAAATCCTTATCTACCAGCAGTATTTAAACCATCCCTTCACCCCGTGAGGATCTGGTTACTCTTTTACAATTACATTTATTGAGGGTGATCTTCTGTCCCCTCCATTTCCTCACTCCCATACACTGAGTCCATAGTAAGTTGACCTTCCATCAGACAGCCCCATCTAACTTATTTTACCTTTTCTAATGGGTTCTCTGTCAGCACCTGCTTTCTTATTTAGATGTTCCCCACACCCTCTTCTTGGAAGGCCTCTTTTTTTTTTCCTACCAAATTTTTAATAGGTGGAAATCATTAAGGTTTTTAGAAATCTAAAAGTTCTTTTCTAGGAAATACATGCCTCAGAGATTTTCAGAACATAGACAGGGACATTTGTTTATTCTCTAGACTCTCACTTTTTAAGCTTCACAACTATTTGACCTCATCCCAGAAGAGGGTTCAGAGAGATGTTTTCTTCCAGTTAGCTATGACAGTGTCTTGGGATGTTCTTTTTCAACACTCATAATTAATTTGTATAATTAGTATGATGAGAAAAATGTTTAGAGATTTTTCTTGGAGACACTGTCATTGACGTTAGGAATAACATACTAATCACAGCTCAAGAGAGATGAGGTCAGGAAAACCAAACCTATAATTGAGAGTTCAGCTTTTCCATCCCATGTCAAATCTGGTAATCACTGGGTCTAACATTCTGGAGCCAAGGTTACTCAGGTGAGTGGAGTTTTATTTCAGACTTAGAAACTGCTTGGATGAATATCTGATGATGGAAGTCTACACAATGTCCAGACATTTAAGGCTTGTTCACGAAAGCATACAAGAGTCCCTAACAGAGCCCACCTGGGGAGGGATGTTCTCTGATGACTGCGAAGATTCTCTCCTCACCCACGTGCTTACAGCGTCTCATTGATTCTTCACCTACATTAGGTCTGTTAGAATCATCACTTCTGTTCTTTGATAAAACATTCTTAGTCTGAGATTCCCTAAGCACGGGGTCAAGATGAATTAACTGTATAATAGAGAACATTATAGGCCCGGGGTACAGACTATCTTAAGTAAAAGTTAATGTTTTTTGTTTCCACTGGACCTTGTCTAGGTGAGACTGAAATTGGGAAATTCTTTTACACTGAAAAATTCTATGTGTGGACTGCACGAAAATTTTAAGACATTGTCAGAATCTACATCAGAATTGATAGACTAAGATATTACATGCTATTATAGATTCTGATCTTCAAGTCAAGATAATATTTGTTGGAATACCTGATTACAGAAGAAGGCATGCTAACCAGTGAATATCCTCACAGCTGGGCCCTCATTCCCAATTACATTTTTGGGTCTGAGAAGTAGATTGTGAGATGTGATACTGGTCTTACCATCAGACGTCCAATGTGGGTTTTGCCTTCTGCTCTCTGTTTCCTGAAAGCAACTATGATGGGTCAGGGCAGTGGCTAGCACAGGCCTCATAGGGTTTAATGATTTAGGGAAATCTCACTGTACCTCAAGATGCACAGATTAGGGAGGCATCTCTACCTAAAATTCACGTATTCTTAAAAAATGACTTGGTGACTGTATGTTTGAAAATTTTGATAAACTTTGAGAGAAATTGCCTACTTGCCCAAAAATTCCCTTGCTATTTTGATTGATATTAAATTGAATCTATAAATTTGAGGAAGTTTCAAATCTTGACAGCATATTATGTCTTCCCATCCAAGAACATGGAATTTAGTTCTACTCATTTATGATTTCTTTTATGCTATTTATTTTTTTACTTCTATATTTTCAGCACATTACTGGTCTAGTTTACTCCTAAGATTTTAAAAGTGTGTATGCACAATATATTTTAAATGTTTGCTTACTTGTGTAATATTTGAACAAATTACAATGTTATTACATCTAAAACATTTCCATTGGCTCTTTGGGTATAACACAAATGATCTAATTTTCAAAAAGGAATAACTTTCTCCTGTCATTTAATTGACCAGGTCAGAAAAATATTGAATAATAATGTGCCTGTGGTCATGTTAGTCTTTTTCCTTAATGAAATGGGATTGCTTCTAATGTTCAGTGTCATATTAATCATGTGTACTCTTGAAATATATCTTTGCTATACTATTTATTATTATTAATTATTATTATTATTAAGCTATACTGCTCAGTTAAGTTTAGGTCCTTGATTCAAAAGTTGTATTAAAAATTATATTGTTTTATAGAAAGATAATGTTGGGCAAATGAAGAGTGTTTGACAGGATCCAGTGCTGCAGAAGATATTTGAACAGCTATCTCTCAGAAAGGTCAAGGTTTTACGTCAACAAAAACAAATAAACCTTCAAATCAAGCAAGGATATGCAGTTTTGAATAACATAATTAGTGACTTAATGCACCAAATATTTTAGATTATTAAGTAGAAAAATATGCATTTTATGTTAAGAAATCTATTAATGTAAAGAACATATTAAAATAACTTTTGATATGAAAGTTAATATCATTAATTTGTTCATTTACTCATGTAATAGATATTTATTGACTATTTATTGACTACCTACTAGTAATAGATTGTTCCAGACCCTACCATGGATTGAAAACAAGTGAGACAGATCCCTGATTTCATGTCCCTCACATTTCTATTGGAGGAAATGATCTTCCTTCTGCAGAAATAAGATCATCTAATAAGATAATTTCAGTTGTTGAAAGACCACAAGAAATATCCTAGGTGATGAGTAGAAGCAAACTGGAGGAATTTAGTGCATGACAATAGAACAGAGTTCCCAGAAGGGAGATTTCTTTACAGTTTTAAAGAAATTACCATGGAAACTGTATATCACTGGGCTTTAAGAATTTCATGTGTCTTTCTGTTCTTTCCAGGTTCTATGGATTTGAGCGAAGTCATTGTACCTCAGACACTAACGGCATGATTTCTGTTGACTTGCCAATACTTATGCTCGTCCTTGCTCAGGCTGGGATAGGGACTGTGGGAAATGCTTTACTCTTTTGCCATTATATCTGCTGTCTTTTTAGGAGACATGTATTGAGACCCTTAGAGCAAATAATCAACCATCTTGCTTTAGCCAATATTTTGGTCCTTCTTTGTGGAGGACTTCCTCAGACAATGGCAGCCTTTGGGATGAAATTTTTCCTAGATGATGTTGGATGTAAACTTGTCTTGTATTTTCGAAGAGTGGCCTGGGGAAGTTCCCTCAGCATCACCTGTCTTTTGGGTAGCTTCCAAGCATTACATACGAACCCCACAAACTCTAGATGGGTAGAACTCAAATTCCAATCCTCAAAGTATGTTAATTCTTCATGTATCTTGAGCTGGATATTTCATTTGCTGGTAAATACCATTGTTCCTATGAGAGTAACTGGACAAGAGAATAGCAGAAATATCAGCGTGAAATCAAATCTTGGACACTGCTCTCGTGTGTTTATTAACACAATTACAGAAACAATATGTTCAGTTATTTTCTCCTCTGTTGATGTTATTTGTTTGGGACTCATGATATTGGCCAGTGGATTCATGATATTTTTCCTCCACAGGCACAAACAGCAGGTCCAATACATTCACAGAACTAGGAAATCACCCCAAATATCCCCAGAGACCAGAGCCACAAAATTTATCCTGATACTTGTGAGCATGTTTGTCTTATTTTATTCTCTCTCTTCTGCTTTTGAAATGTGGGCCTATCTTTTTGACAATCCACCATGGTGGCTTGTGAGCACCAGCATGCTTCTAACATCTTGTTTTCCAACCTTCAGTCCCTTTTTGCTCTTAAAAAGTGACAACCATATCTTCAGCCTCTGCTCCTTTTGCTGAGGAAGTTGTAGAACTTAGCCTATGTTTGTACAAGATTTATTCATCCATCATCTCACACTTCAAAGTAACTTCTGTGTATGACACATGCTTTAGGCACAGTGGTGAGCGGAGGCTATCTGCTCCAATAAAGTCTGTGGGGAACTCAGACATCATACAAACCATTACACACAAGAGGTGCACAGTTTGCTGCAACAAGGAGCGCAGGACAGCATGTTTAAGAACCACGGAAAGCTCCCCTTTTATCTGCGCTTTAGACGACTCCCTGAATATGTTCAAGGAGTCCATCCACCATAGTGGATGTTTTAGGCAAATGGAAAAGCATGTTTGAATACACTTTGCAGGAAGGAACATGGAGCATACAAAGAACTAAAAGAAATCCTATGTGTCTCATGTGCTGAAAACAAGAGGATTCAGTAGGAGCTGAGGTTATTCAGTTAGGGTGGGATGACAGTTTGCCAGATTTTACAGGCTACATTAAGACTGATTCATTTGTACCATGAATCCCAACAATAATTTCAGGCAATTTAAGGATTTCTATCAAGGGTAAAGGAGACATTTAAGAAATTATCCAATCTGCCTAACAATTATGGGCACGGTTTATTGACCTGACCAAGAGTAAACTCGGGAGAAAGAATAAGGAGAACTTTGAAGTAAAACAGGTGAGAGGGGATGACAATTCTGATAAAGATGATGAAAATCACCATGAAGGGGCCACAAGGACGTGAGAAATACTTCCTTGGAAAGAAGTATGCACTGAACTTCACTATTGTTTCATACAGTGTTGTTTAAGGCCAGTGTGGACAATGACTCATAATGACTCACTTGAGCAACTGAATTGGCTGTGGTGATGTTTTTTGAAATGAGAAACTGGGGCAGCTGTAGTTTGGGTGTAAAGATACTGCACATTCTTTTTAGCGTGCTGAGTGTGTTATATCTCTAAGGCATTGCAACATGCACATCTCTGGTCTTACATAACTCATACATGTATATGAGTGGAGCAAAGATGGAAGGTTTGTTTTGGAAATGCACATTTGTCTGTCAACAACATATATTGGTAATAGGAGCTTAGGTAGCATTGGAATAAGGGAAAGGGAAATTTGAGAGTGGAGAGGATAGGCCTGAGTCCTATAATAAGTTAGCTTCATTTAAAGATCAGATAAAGGAGGTGGGCTTAAAATTTTAGTTCATTTATTCATTGATTTTATCAAGAATATTCAATGATCCCTTATAATATGCCAGTCATTGTGAAATCACAGGTGATACTGGGTATATTAATAAATAAAATGAGGAAAATAATGATCCTTATGAAGTTTACATTCAACAGGATATGTAACATTCAACAAAATGTAATGTTATATTTTAGGAAAGATTTTATTTATTTATTTTTATCAAGCAGGGAAAGGAGGAGAAAGAGAGGGTGAGAAACATCAATATGAGAAACATCAATTGGTACACAGCGCTCTGACTGGGCACCAAACCTGCAGCCCAGGCATGGGTCCTGGAATCGAACTTATGACCTCTCACCCTGCGGGATGACACCCAACCAACTGAACCACCCAGGCCAAGATAGGTGATTCAGCTTTAAAGCATCCAGTCAGGAGACCCCTTCCTGAGGTTGTTATATTTCACCTGAGCCCAGAACCACTTGAGGGAGGAAGTAATGCATGTAGCCCTTGGCAAGAACGTAGAGGGTGGAGGGAATGAGCAGAGGAAAGATTGAGGAAGGACCATTGTTTGTGTGACGAAGGAAAAGCAAGGGACCAGTGTGGCTGCAGGGGGGAGCCACACGGCGAGAATGAGCGAGTATAGGAGTGGAAGTGCTAGCTCACATGAAATGTCGCAGGTAGTGTATGTGTTTTGACTTCTACCTACCCTAAAGGAGATAGGAAGCCACTAGAGGTTTTTGAGCAGAGGAATGACATGGTCTGATTTTTTTAAAAAGAACGATGGTGGTGGTTTTATACTGCATCAGTTTGACTGAACTGAAGAGCTCCCTTCCTGAATGGTTTCCGGTTAGGGTTGGTCAAGGCAACACTTGTGCCATATTTAAAAGCTGGCAGAAAAGAAGTGGCCATGTGCTCTGACGGGCAGTGTTGACCTCAGGTGCTGCTGCCACTCTCCATGTTGCTGTCCATCTACTGACATGTTGGGATGATGACCCACCTGGGCCTGCAGTTGCCTGTGTCTTGCCAGGTGTCCTCTTCTCTTCGTGTGGGCCAGGTGCGTGTGCAGGTTATGGCAGGGGGCCAGCTTCTGCAGGGAACCCACGTTGTAGTAGTTGGAGGTCATGAGGCACCAATGCAGGTTCCCATTTGTCTTCATTCTCATGTTTCACATCCACCTTTTATATGCCGATGACAGGCCTGCCAATCTACAGTGGCCTTAGGCCCCCCAACATGCAGAGATGACAGTATCCCTTAGACTTCTCCACCAGCTCCCACGATTGTGAAGAGTCTAATCCTTATTTTATTTATTTTTAAAAATATTTTATTTATTTATAGAGAATGGGGAAGGGAGGGACAAAGGGAGAGAAACATCAATGTGTGCTTGCCTCTTGTGTGCCCCCTACTGGGGACCTGACCTGCAACCCAGGCATGTACCCTAGACTGGGAATTGAACCCAGGACCCTTTGGTTCGAAGGCCTGTGCTCAGTCCACTGGGCTGCACTAGCCAGGGCTTAATCCTTATTTCAAAAATCTCATATTCCACAGCCCTCCACTTCTCTGATTGAACCCTAACAGATACGCTGATATTTCTCCTGTGCTCTTGTCGGGAGATCAAAGTAGGAGACTGGAGACCATTTGAAAGGCAACTGGAATAATCCAGTGAGGTGTGACGGACTAGAGCCATAACAGTGGAAGTGGTGAGCATCGTCCAAATCACATGCTTTTATACACTTGCCTCTTTTTCTTTTCTGAGGTAATTAAATCCCCAGGTGAACACAGGTCTTTATTGCCTTGTCATTTCTGTGCCAGCTTCCAGCACAGATGAGATTTATAAATGTTCCAGGCTCCTATTTACTTGGCCTGGTGTCTTCTTCCCATACATTGTATGGCAGTGCAACACTGCACAATTAGCAGGAGAAAAATGGGGAATCTGAGCAGTCTATTTGAGAATTTTCCATAAGGAAAACCCTATGCTTAAGCACTATGCAAAAACCCCTTCAGGATATATAAAAAGGGAGTGCTACCTAACTTTTTTTGTAAGTCTGGAATAAACTTGATTCCAAAGTCTCATGAGGATATTAGAGGAAACACTATAGACCAAACTCAAAGTCACGAGTGCAAAAATTCTTAAGAAAATATTAGCAAATCAAAGCCAGTAATATATAAAAAGATATTATACCATGAACAAGTAAGGTTTATTTCAGAAATGAGATGTATTTTTAACATTCAGTGTATTTTACCACACCAGCAAAGAAAAAGACAAAAATTATACTATCATCTTGATACAGCCAAAAAAAAGCATATGACAAAATGTGGAATCTACACGTGATGAAAACTCTCAGCAAACTGAAAATAGAAGACAATTTCCTGAATCTGTTCATGGATATCTACCCCAAAATATCCCTACAACAAGCAGTATTCTCAATATTGAAATGTTAAAAGCATCCCTCCAACATTTGGGATAAAATGAGAATATCTGCTATTACAACCGCTATTCAAAAGTCTAGTGAAGGTTCTAACAATTGAATGAGGGCATAAAGAAACATAAAAGACATATAAATTAGAAAGGAAAGACCAAAACTGTAATTGCTTCCAAATCATATTTACTTTGGGTCTTCTAGACATGCAATCTATATAAGCTTAGTATTAATTGGTGGATTTGGCAATGTTTCTGTGTATAGGTCAATAAATGAAAGCCTATTGTATTTTTATATACCTGCAATGAAGAAACAAAAATAAAAACAATACCACTTATGTTAAAATATGACATATACTTAGGAAAGAATCTAACAAAATGCACAAACCCTCTAATACCCTGAAAAATTTATTTAGAAAATTAAAGAAACTCTGAATAAAGAAGAATATAACATTAATAGACTAGAAGGCTCAATATTGTAAAAATATAAAAATTTCACCAAATGTATGTAATGCAATACTGAGTAAAAATGATAGATTTTTTTTTTTGGAAATTGACCAGCTGATTCTAAAATTCACATGAAAATGGGAAAGACCAAAAAGAACTGAGGCAGTCTTGAAGAAGAATACAGCTAGAGGACACTTTCTGTCGCATATTATAAATGTGCCAAATTTAAGACAGTGCAACACTGATGCAAAGAGAGACACACCGAGAAAGGGAACAGAATAATGTGGTCCCTGATTCATGGCAATGGTGTCACTGCAGAGCAGTGATGCTGTCCCAATCATTCCAGATATTTGAGACTCTAAATCTGAATATAAAATGAAGATTTTAGAGGGAGCAGAAAAAACAGTCCTAACCATGGAGTAGACAAATATATTTTTAACAGAACGCAAAAAACATTAGCCATAAAATAAAAATATTATAAATTAGAATATATTTTCATATATTCAAGAACATTTTCTTTTTTTTAAAGATTTATTTATTTATTTTTCGAGAGGGAAGGGAGGGGGAGAGAGAGAGAGAGAGAGAGGCAGAGAGAGAGAGAAACATCAGTGTGTGGTTGCTGGGGGACATGGCCTGCAACCTAGGCATGTGCCCTCACTGGGAATCGAACCTACGATGCCTGGTTCGCAGCCCGCGCTCAATTCACTGAGTTACACCAGCCAGGGCTATTCAAGAACATTTTCATAAAATATTAACATTAAGAGAGTGAAAAATCAATCCATAAAATGAGAGACAGTGCCATATGTATGTGTGTGAATATACACACATACACACGAATGATATAGATTTATGTCCACAATACATCAAAAACTTCTAAAAATCAATAAGAAAAATACATCTCAAAAGGAAAAAGTT
This sequence comes from Tonatia bakeri, assembly GCA_004024845.1. NCBI lineage: Eukaryota > Metazoa > Chordata > Mammalia > Chiroptera > Phyllostomidae > Tonatia > Tonatia bakeri. The sequence goes on from PVIA01002578.1 coordinate 15,976, forward strand.
ACAAAAAATGTGATAAGCCACTTTACTAGAGAGGATATTCCAAAGGTCAGTAAATATAACAAAAGTGGATCAAAGAAACAGTACTAGCTCCAGCCAGTGTGACTCAGTTAGTTGGAGCGCCATCCTGTGCACCAAAAGGTCACCGATTTGATTCCCTGCTCAGGGCACTTGCCTAGGTTGTGGGTTCCGTTCCTGGTGGGGCTGTGTGTTGGAGGCAACCAATGGATGTTTTTCTCTTACATCAATGTTTCTCCCTCCCTCTCTCTCCCTTCCTCTCTCTCTCGGATCAATAAATATATCCTCAGGTGTGGATTAACAAAACACAAAAAAGAAACACTATCACCCACAAGTCAGAATGGCCACACTGAAAAAGAAAATATCAAGTACTGAGGTGGATTGAAAATCAACTGGAACTCTTCTGTACTTTCTATGAGTGCAAATTAGTACAATCACTTTTTTTTTTAAAGCCCACTTTATCCATTCATTCACTGATGTGCATTTAGGCTGCTTCCAGCACTTGGCTATTGTAAATTGTGCTGCTATGAACATTGGGGTGCATAGGTTCTTTTAAATTGGTGTCTCAGATATTCCACACAGCAATATTTTCACCAATATGTCCCCTAGGGCAAGTGGCATAAAGGAAATAATAAACAAATGGCACCTCATCAAAATGAAAACCTTCTGTATGGCTAAAGAAAACAGCATTAAAGTGAAAGGAGAACCAATCATATGGGAAAACATATTTGCAAATGATACCTCAGACAAGGGTTTGATCTCCAAAATATATAAAGAACTTACATGACTCCTCTCCAGGAAGTCAAACAACCCAATTAAAAAATGGGTAAAGGACCAAATGGACACTTCTCCAAGGAGGACATACAGAGGGTCCAGAGACATGAAAAGATGCTCAGTATTGCTAGCCATCAGGAAGATGCAAATTAAAACCACAACGAAATACCTCTTCACACTGGTGAGAATGGCCATCATAACCAAATCAACAAACAAGTGTTGGAGAGGATGTGGAGAAAAGGGAACCCTAGTGCACTGTTGGTGGGAATGCAGACTGGTGTAGCCACTGTGGAAAACAGTATGGAATTTCCTTAAAAAATTAAAAGTGGAACTGCCTTTTGACTGACTGATCCCACTTCTTTTTAAAAAAATCATATTTTTTTAATTTATTTTTAGAGAGAGGAGAAGGAAGGGAGAAAGAGAGGAAAACATTAATGTGTGGTTGCCTCTTGCACATCCACCACAGGGGGACCTGGCCCGCAACCCAGGCATGTGCCCTTGACTGGGAATCGAACCAGCAACCCTTTGGTTCACAGGCAAGCAGTCCACTGAGCCACAACAACCAGGGCCCATTTCTGGTGATATATCAGAAGAAACCCAAAACACTAAATTGAAAGAATATGTGCACCTCTATGTTCATAGCAGCATTATCTAGAATAGCCAAGATCTGGCAAGAGCTCAAGTGTCCAGCAGTAGATGAGTGTATAAAAAAGTTGTGGTTCATTTACACAATGGAATACTGCTTGGTCATTAAAAAGAAAAGAAATCTTATATTTTGTAATAGCACAGATGGATCTGGAGATTATCATGCATGTGAAATAAGCCCGTCAGAGAAAGACAAATATCATATGATCTCATTCATATGTGGAATCTAGTGAACAAAATACACTGACAAACAAAATAGTACTGGGCATGGATACATGGAACAGACTGACAGCTGCCAGAGGTGAGGGAGGATGGGAGCTGCATGAAAGAAGGTGAAGGGGTTAAGCAACCCCCCATATATACAGACAGAAGTCTGGTGATAGCCAGAGGAAAGGGGAATGGGGGGTAAGTGGAGGTGGGCAAAGAGGAGGAGAATGGGGAAGGAAAGAGACTTTGCTTGGTGCAATGGGCCCACCATGCAGTGTGCAGCTCATGTTTGTTGAGTTGTACACTTGAAACCTGTATGATTTTGTGAATGAATGTCACCCTAATAAACTCAATAAAAATATATAAAGGGTGACATGAATGAAAGATAGTGCGATGTCCTTGAGTAATACTCAGTAGATTTTTGAATGACAACCTGAACTCCAGGAGAGCTAACACCCTGTTACTTTACCCTGGATTGAATCTCAATATTCTGTAAGTTGCTTGTTGTCACTGAGTTTTATTTTTTCTTTCAGCGACCCATTTTTCTCCTTATATAAATAATAATTATTCATTTGCAAATATTTCCAAACCTGAGATAAACAAATAAAAAAAATGAAACATACAACTAAGATGTCATCAAACAGAAAGAAAAAAGAAATTCTGGTCATGTTTGCCTTGGATGTATATCATTCCAATCTGTTATAAATATATGAGTTCTAGAATTTTATAAAATCAAAATTAGAATGAAATGGTGTATGCTGTTTCAGATGATAAGTGACACCCCATTTCTGTAATTAGAAGTAGTATATTTGCTTTTCTTAATAACGTGGTAAAGACAATTTCTGAAATAAACTGACAAATCATTTTTACTATGCACTTAAGTTTTAAGTTTAAAAATGTAAGTTTTTAAAATATTAGTTTTAGGCTTTGTCATAACATGCATGATATCATTTATTAGAAATTTAAATATCTTTTATTTTGGTTAATATTTTTGAATCAAAGAAAAATTTCTAAGAAGGTTTCCAGTTTGTTTAATGAACTTCTGAAAATAAATTTCTGCAATTACAGAGAAAAATGTGCCTGAGTAAATAATTTTGTCCACTGAATGAACTTTTTGAGAATCTTCTAAGTAGGCTTTATTAATTTGCTTTACCTATATATGAGAAGACATTTTATCACTTTAGCCATCTAAATGGCCTGTAACTATATACTTTGTTAAAGATGGATGGGATATAATTTCAAAATTTTCACCAACAGACTTTATAGGCACTTAATAAATAAGTCATTTATTCAATGAGTCATTAAGGGCTGTTTTGACTACCTGCTTAGCAATATGTACAATTTTGTCACAAGTAAGCCTCCCCTTTATGAGTTTATATTTGATTTTCAATAACTAGCCTAGAGTAATGCATCATTTTGCTATTTTCTTTTTCTGTTTTTTTTTATATTTTTAATTTTCATATATTTTATTGATTATGCTATTACAGTTGTCTCATTTTCCCCCCTTCACTCCCCTCCACCCTGCACACCCTCTCCCACCTACATTCCCCGCTTGAGTTCAAGTTCATGTGTTATAAGTTCTTTGGCTTCTACATTTCCCATACTATTCTTACCCTCTCCCTGTCTATTTTCTCCCTATTATCTATGCTACTTATTCTCTGTACCTTTTCCCCCTCTCTTCTCCTCCCACTTCCCTGTTGATAACCCTCCATGTGATCTCCATTTCTGTGGTTCTGTTCCTGTTCTACTTGTTTGCTTAGTTTGTTTTTCTTTTTGTTTTAGGCGTGGTTGCTAATAATTGTGAGTTTGCTGTCATTTTACTGAACATGTTTTTTATCTTCTTTTTCTTAGATAAGTCCCTTTAACATTTCATATAATAAGGGTTTGGTGATGATGAACTCCTTTAGCTTGACCTTATCTGAGAAGCACTTTATCTGCCCTTCCATTCTAAATGAAAGCTTTGCTGGATAGAGCAATCTGGGATGTAGGCCCTTGCCCTTCATGACTTGGAATACTTCTTTCCAGCCCCTTCTTGCCTGTAAGGTCTCTTTTGAGAAATCAGCTGACAGTCTAATGGGAATTCCTTTGTAGGTGACTGTCTCTTTTTCTGTTGCTGCTTTTAGGATTCTCTCCTTCATTTTTACCTTAGCTAATGTAATTATGATGTGCCTTGGTGTGTTCCTCCTTGGGTCCAACCTCTTTGGGACTCTGTGAGCTTCCTGGACTTCCTGGAAGTCTATTTCCTTTGCCAGATTGGGGAAGTTCTCCTTTATTATTTGTTCAAATAACTTTTCCACTTGTTGCTCTTCCTCTTCTCCTTCTGGTACCACTATAATTTGGATGTTGGAATGTTTAAAGATGTCCTGGAATTTCCTAAGCCTCTCCTCATTTTTTTTTTGAATTCTTGTTTCTTCCTTCTTTTCTGATTGGATGTTTTTTTCTTCCTTCTGGTGCACACTGTTGATTTCAGTCCCAGTTTCCTTCCCATCACTATTGGTTTCCTGTACATTTTCCTTTATTTCACTTGGCATAGCCTTCATTTTTCATCTAACTTGCAACCAAAATAGCCAATTCTGTGAGCATCCTGATCACCAGTGCTTTGAACTGTGCATCTGCTAGGTTGGCTCTCTCTGTCACTTAGTTGTATTTTTTCTGGAGCTTTAATCTATTCTTTCATTTGGGCCATTTTTTAATTTTTTGTCTTGTCGCGCCTGTTACATAAGTGAGGGGTGGAGCCTTAGGAGCCTTGGGGATACTCCAGAATAGGGGCCGGCAAACATATTAAAATAAAAGGTCAGATTTGGGCTCTCTCAGGAGCATGCCCTTGCCTTTTCTTTCTCAGGTGTGAGCTTCTTCCTAAACTCTAAGGGACCCCACGAGACTTGCAAGCAGCAGCAGCCCATCCCAGGCTAATCCCCTGAACCTGTCTCCAAGGCCCCCTTTTCTTTTACTTTTCAGTGAGCCAATGGTAGCTCCACCTTGGCTCACTGCTTTCCCATAATGTTTCTAGGGAGCCAAGGCAGATTGCCACCTAGGCTCTCTCCTGTTACTTCTCTCCTGTCCTACGTCGTTCCTTTGTTTTACTATTCCCAGTTTTAATAAATGTACTCAAATAAATAAAAGGTCAGATAGAAAGTGTCTAACACAAACACCCACCTCTGCCATTGGAGTGCAAAGTGCCCCTATAAAATACAAAATGGAGTGTATGTGGCTGTGTTCAATAAAACCGTGTTTAGAAAAACTGACAGCAGACTGGATTTACCCCATGGGCCATAGTCTGCCAACCCTTGCTGAAGAACAGAGGTGTTCAATAAAAATGTTCCTGATTAGAACATTCTGTTATAACTTTGCTTTTGAATATGGCAACTATTAGCCATGTGTAGTGTTGAGTCTTGAAATATGGCTACTGCCACATGTAGAAATGATAATATTTTGGATATATTGGATTAAGTAAATATATCATTAACATTAATTTCACCTGTTTCTTTTTACTTTTTTTTACCATTACCATCATCATCCTCATCACCACCACCATCACCACCATCATCATCAAAACCATGTCCACTTTACAGAGGTAGAAGTACAGTGAAGTTAAGCTACTTACCCGTGGCCACACAGATAGCCTAGAATAGATGCCAGATGAATGAGTGTTGCAGCCCAAGTGCTTGACCACTTTTAATCTATGCCAGATCCTGGGGCAGCTACTAAGGAACCAAAAGACACATTTTTCTAACATCTGAGCTGTGGCCCAGCTAAGGATGGTGTAGAAAGTCAGCGTGAGGATGCCAGTTCAGAATTTTGATGGAGGGTGTCTGGGTTAATGAATAATCAAGATCTTGAATAATCAAGATCTTGGAGAGAAAAGATCCATCGAGTCTCGTAGCTCAGTCTCATTAGACAAAGCGAAGCTGCACCTGCCCACTGATCCAACACAGGTCTCTTCAGGCCCCACTGGTAGCACGGTGGAAAGCTTAAAATTTGGGCTGATGAAGTAGCATGTTTTCAGTTCTAGCTTTCACCCTGATGACCTCAAGTCTCTTAGAAAAGGGTGGTAATAAAACTACCTGCTTCGGAGGGCTGAAGAAAATCAAATTTTGCAGGAAATACCTTCTGTTGTAGGGTTCTTCGATCATTAGCACCCAGTGAATGTTAGAGGTGGAAGAGACGGTTATGGCAGTTGATGGCGGGTGATGGTGTTTGGAGTGAAGATGGGGCAGAGTTCACACAAGAGTCCATGATAGGAGTAATGGGGTGTTAAGGGACACCTTTGATGGAATGTTATCCAGCCTTAAAAAAGAATGGGGTCTTGCCTTGGCTGGGTGGCTTGGTTGGTTGGAGCATTGTCCTGTACACCGAAAAGGTTGCAGGTTGGATACCCAGTCAGGGCAGATATCTAGGGTGTGAGTTCAATCCCTGGACCAGGCACAAATGGGAGATGGCTGATCAATGTTTCTCACATCCATGTTTCTCTCTCTCTCTCTTCCCTCACCCTCCCTCTCTCTCTCTAAACATGGATGAACCTGGAGGACATTATGTGAAGTAAAATAACCAGTCACAGAAGGACAAATACTGCAAGATTTCACTTACATGAAGTATCTAAAATATTCAAACTCATAGAAGTAGAGAGTAGGATGATAATTTAAAAAAACTTTTAATATATATTTCATTTATTTATTTGAGAGAGATCTATTTTTTGTTCCACTTATTTATACATTCATTGGTTGATTCTTGTATGTGCCCTGGTCAGAAACCAAACCCACAACCTTGGTGTGTCAGGATGATGCACTAACCAGCTGAGCTAACCAGGCAGGGCTAGAACGGTGGTTTTCAAAAGCTGGGTGGAGAGCAAGTGGGAAGTTATCATTCAATAGGTACAAACTTTCAGCTATGCAAGATAAATAAATTCTAGATTTCTCCTGTACAACATGATGCCTAAAGTTAACAATACTGTATTATGCACTTAAAATTTCATTAGGAGTGTAGACCTCCTTTTCACAGTTTTAGACATTTGCAAATTCTAACTTCCATTTTTACCCAGAGCTAGTTATTCAAGAACATTAATTGGTATCCCCATATACAAATGTTCCATTCTAGGGGCAGTATAAAAGTTGAAAGTATGCACAATAGCTTCCCTTGCGCAGCTTGGAGGATAGGGGAAGTCAGGCACTCAGATTATGAGCATAGTGGTTCTCAGTTTCTCAGTTACCAGTCTCCAAATTATCCCTCCTTGATAGTGTGAGAAGATCGTTCACAAACCCAGTGATTATGGTATATAAGGAGAGTCTATTAGTAGCATCATGAGAATATCTAGCAGTCACTGCCTCTCAGCGACGCTTGAAGGAAGATCATTTACACCTGAGGTGGGAAAAAAAACAGATGCCTAAACAGCTTCACACCACCTTCCGAGTCTAGTCAATCAAGAGTCATGGCGGCCAATGAAAAGGGAGAGATTCTACAGCCAATCAAAGGGCGGGCACAGCCTCGTTGTCTCTGTTTCCAAGGTGTTCTTTGGCGGTACCAGACAGGAGGACCAGGGGGCAGGTTGAGTGAGGACATCTTCTCGTGGATCTTTTTCCTTTCTTCATTTTCTCCTCTCAGTGCTGGAGTGCATAAACAACAAGGTAGAGGGGTACTCAGAAGTCCTGCCTCTTTGTTTTGGAAAGGATGTACTAAAGTGAAAAACGCTTAAATTCACAGAGAGACTGTGCATCCAGCACTTCCCTTTAATAAACCTTCATTTCCAACTCTAAATTAGGTGAGAGTATGGGACTCTTCCAGAGTAAACTGAGGCTTCCTATTCTTCTAAAACTAAATTGGAGAATTGGAGGACCTTGGGTATTAGAGAACTAAGGAGAAAAGAGGAGAAAAACCCAAAGTGAAAGAGCTGTTCCTCGGTCTTGGTTGGTCTATCAGTTCTGATTGGGAGATTCCTGTAACCTGGGAAGAGAATGAGAAGCAGTTTGGCCCATGGGAGATTATGAACGGGAGAAGGCGAACGGGCAAGCGAGAGAATTGTTTGATACTTGTTGCTGCGGTTTAATTGATTGCCTTTGAACTACTAATCTTTTACCATCCGGGAGTTCTAGAATGTTCTAATTTTAGGCTAAATAATATGTAAATAACTTTGTTAATTAGGTTGGTTTTGTATGACCACAGAAGTCAAACGAGAGCAGGCGCCAGGTGATGTAAGTTGTGAGGCAGGTTGTGCCGGGACCTTGGATGGCACAAAAAGATAATGGGTGTGGGAGCCCGAAGTCCTGAGGTTTTAGGGAGTTTCAAATACGCGCTCCACATTCAGACCCTGTAATGTGAGGGATGGGGGTGATTAAGAAGTCAGCGTTTGAAAGGGTTTCAGGGGACACAGTGTTTTCAGGGAAAGGTTTCAGCTAGAAAACAGATGAAAAAGGGATGTTTGGAGAAAAGGTTTAGGAATAGGAATTTTTTTTTAAATTGTAGTAAAATATCCATTAAATCAAAGTTTACTATTTTGATCACTTTTAAGAGTTTACGACATTTAAGGACATCTACATTGTTGTGCAACCATCACCATCATTCATCTCCAGAACTTTTTCATCCCCCCAATTAAAACTCTCCATTGTGCCCTGGCTGGCGTGGCTCAGTGGATAGAGCTCCGGCCTGTGAACTGAGAGGTTGCTGGTTTGACTCCCTGTCAGAGCATATGCCTGGGTTGCGGGCCAGGTCCCCAGTTAACAAGAGGCAACCAATCAATGTTTCTCTTCCTCTCTTTCTCCCTCCCTTCTCCTCTCTCTAAAAATAAGTAAAATATTTAATTAAAAACAAATTTTCAAAAACACTCTCCATTAAACAACTTTTAGTCCCCCCTTCCTGGCACTTCTACTCTCTAGTCTACTTTGGCTCCACGACTTTGACCATGCCAGTGTCTCATACAAGTGAAATCACACATTATTTGTCCTTTGGTTTATCTTGCTCACCTTGATATTTTCAAAGCTCGCCCATGTTGTTGCATGTGTCAGAATTTCATTCCTTTCTAAGGCTGAATAATATTGCATCGTATGTATATATCACATTTTGTTTACCCAGTCACCACTTGATGAACATTCCTTGGTTTGGGTTATTTCCACCTTTTGGCTTTTGTGAATAATACTTATATGATCATTGGTGTGCAATTTAAAAAAATTTGGCATATGGGTTTTACTGATGATGGTAACTTTGTTTTTAAGAGAGTACAAGGAAGGGCCTCCGCTTTTGCGGAAAGGGAAGATACGAAGACAAAATGAGATGTGCAATGCCACTTGTGAACTAGGATGTGCATGTTGAGGAGTGACTTGGGTCTAGACTGTGGTGGCTGAGTTATAAATATGGACAAAGTGCACACAGGCATAAGGCACCGTGAGATCAGCCTTAGTGGCTGCTATCTGGGGGATCTCTGCTCTCTCTACAGGGTTCTATTGCAAATGGGAGGCAATTTGTGGTTCTGTGGCTTTGCCTCCTTCCTAGTAATGGCAGTCACTTAAGGGAGGCTGCCACACTACTGTGCTGTGTCTCTGACCTTGTCACTGAGTTTACTGAAAGGAGTGCAGGCTACTCAGCCTGAATGTTGCTTCTGCTCCTCCTGTCATGCCCCACACCCCGGCTCTTTCAGATATATGCCCACCTTCAGTTGTCCCAATGCTTGGATCTTCCACACGTGTTTGTGTGTTGAGCAGAGGATCTTTTGTTGAATGACACTTCTCCAACTAGTAACTTTAAGGGGAGAGACGTAAGGGTCTTCTTACTCTGCCATGATGCTGATGTCACCAGCAGTTTTTTATAAATTTAAAGCTACTCCATATGGCTCAGAAATTCCACTCCTAGTTATTTACCCTAGGGAAGTGAAAACTTGTGTTCACACCAAAACCTGTACAGTAGTGTTCACAGCAGCCCTACTCATAATCACCAAAACTTGGAAAGTGAAGGGAACTCACAGAATAAGAGGAAATATATGCAAACCATATATCTGATAAATAATTTGTATCCAGAATATAGAAATAACTCATATAACACAATGCTAAAAGTACAAATAACCCAATGTAAAAATTGACAAAAGTTCTGAATAAATCTTCCTCCAAGGAAGATATGCAAGTGGTCTAAGCACACAGAAAGATGATTGACATCATTAAACAGCAGGGAAAGGCAAGCTGAAATCACAGTGAGTTACTATTTCACTCCCACTGGGATGGTTAGAATTAAAAAGTCAGATAATTGTAAGTGTTGGTGAGGACATACAGAAATTAGAACACTTCTACACTGCTGATAGGAATGTAAAGTGGTACAGTTACTTAGGACAACAGTCTGGCATTTCTTCAAATGATTTAATAGTGTTCACATATCACTCAGCAGTTCCACCTCTGGGTATACACCCAAGAGAAATGTAAACATCTGGTCACACAAAAACTTGGAGAAGAAGCTTTGATGGGCAGGAAGGGCTGGGCTGTGCAATCCTCCACTCACGCTGCAGAAAGGTGGCTCAGCAACTTCTCCTGTGGTTCTTGGCCTCTGTTATCTCCAGGAACTCTTCTTAGGGTAGGTGGGCACCCTTCACCTCCAGGGTCCTGAAGACCCCACCCACAGTGTAGTCCTGGTAGCCTGACAGTAACACCCAGCCCAGCCTAGTCAATATGCACTACCAGAATCTCCACAATGACATTTAACAACCGTAGTGGACCTGACTTTCAAGACTGAGTGAGACACCACTGGTTGTGGATTTCCATGCAGTTCTGTGGCCCATGAAGGATCCTGGGGCCAGTGTTAGGGTACAGAAGATGGTGATGGCCAAGGTGGTTATTGATGATTACACAGACCTCCCTATGATGTATGCAGTGTCCACCCTTCCTATTGTGTTAGCCATCAACAATGGGGATGTGCAGGACAAGTTAGTGGGCATCAAGGACTAGCTGGAGGCCTTCCTAAAGATGCTGATTGGCTGGTAAGCAGGGAAGAATCCTGATTTCCCTTGCCCCCATGGTCCTGGGAGAGACCCGACTAGAACCTGCAGCTCTTCTGTGCTGGCCCTTCCCGCCTCTTCCCTTTGTCTTGCTCCTGTGGGACCATATGTAGAGATCAGGCCTCCCATCACGGGAGCCTTGAGAATTTTCAACTCAGCTGACTTCCCAGGGTGGCCACCCCAGGAACGGCAATGCTGCTGATCTGGAAACAGCTGTCTTCCCACTTTCGTCTGCTCCCTCTAAGGCTGTTAAAGTCCCCGGAAGTGCCTAGAGAGAGCCTGGGGCCAGCCTGCACTGTTGCTGTAACGCTGTTACTGTTATCAGCAGCAACAGCTTGCCCTTCATGTCCCTGGTCCCTTCTGATCTGAATCTTGGTGCTGGGCTTATTTGCCTCTTTCATTCCCTCCCCCCCGCTGCTGTTTTTGAAAAAGAAAAAGAAGGGGAAAAAGGAAAGAAAAGAAACACAAACAAGTAATTCTGTCGATTTTTGCAGGTATGTAATAAAGGAATGTATGTGATCCTTTCTACTTCCTGCTATGAAGAACAGACCCTGGGCTCTGTACTAAAATTACCTTGTAGCCACCCCCTCCCCACACCTGAAGTGCCACCTCCCTTCTTTCCTCCTAGGCCTAAAAGCAGAAAACACCCACTGGGCTTTGGAGGAGGACCCGCAGACCCTCGACTCCAGAAGGCTTGAGACAATGCCTTCTCTCCCCATTAGCTTGCACTTTGGTTCTCTGAGCAGGCGACTTAACTGTGAACAAACCAGACCGATAAAGTGACTTTACACTGTAAAAAATAAATAAATAAAACTTGTAAGTGGATCTTTATAATAGCATTAGTCACTATAGCCAAAATGTGGGAACTATTTATTTATTTATTGTTAATTTTAGTAACTATCTATTTTTTATTATATTTTTCAAAATGTTGGAACAATTTATTTTTATTTTTTTAAAGATTTTATTTATTTATTTTTAGAGAGGGGAAGGGAGGGAGAGAGGGAGAGAAACATGAATGTGTGGTTGCCTCTTGAGCACCCCCCACTGGGAACCTGGCCCACAACCCAGGCATGTGCCCTGACTGGGAATTGAACTGGTGACCCTTTGGTTCGCAGTCTGGTGCTCAATCCACTGAGCCACACCAGCCAGGGCAAAATGTGGGAACAATTTAAATGTCCATCAAGAGATAGATAAACAAAAATGTGGCTATTGTGGGATAAAGTTATCTCCCTAAAATTTGTATATTGAAGTCCTAACCCCTAGTAAATCAGAATGTGTCTATATTTGGAGACAAGAACTTTAAAGAGGTAGTTAAGGTTTAATGAGGTCTTGAAAGAGGGCCCTACTTCAAATGACTACTGTCCTCATAGGAAGAGATTAGGATACAGACACGCACATATGGAAGGAAGACCATGTGCAGACAAAGGGAGAAGACAGCCATCTACAACCTAATGTTGACCTTAAAGAAAAAGTCAGTTAGATATTCCTCCAACAAAGAGGATTTACTTGAGGGAAAAAGAGAATTTCAATCCAGAACATGCAGCCACGGTGAGCCATGTGCAAATCAGCCAGCACAAAGAAGAAAAGTAAGAAGAGCAGGTACAACCAGAGTTTTTCCTGTAGGACTTCTCAACCAGCATAGGCATGAGAGCTCCCCACCAGCCCTCCAGGTTCCAATCCTGGCTGAGCTCTTCTTCAGTAATGTTTTCTACACAAAGGAGAGAGGCCCCAGAAGAAACCCTGCTGACACATTCACCTTGGACATTTAGCCTCCCCCACTGTGAGAAAACACATTTCTGTTGCTTATTTTATTTTATTTTATTTTTCTCTTGGAGAATATGGAGTTTATTAGATAGAGGACACAAAATAAAACCCATCCAGAACTCCCTTTTTTCCTACAGGCTTTCTCACTCAAAACCTCCTAAAATCATTTCTGTTGTTTAAGCCACCAGTCTGTGGCAGCCCTTGCAAACTAATACAGTGGAATATCCATACAATGGGATATTATTTGTCCATAAAAAGAAATGAGGTAGCGATATATGCTATAACTAGGATGAACCTTGAAAAATATTACACAAGTGAAAAATGTCAAAAAAGACCATACATTACGTGGTCACATCCCTGTGAAATTTCAGGACAGGGAAAGTACAGAGGTGGAGAGTAGGTTAGTGGCTGCTCATGTCTGCGAGGGCGAGGGAGTTCTTTTTTATTGTTGAATTGTGATCATGGACAATCTCGCCATAAACATTCTTGAACAAGTTTTCTATGGGTGTGTATTTTTAATTCTTTTGTACAAATACCTGGGAGTGAAATGATTAGATCATAGGTAGACCTATGTTTAATTTTATAACAACTATCAAATAGTTTTTCATAGTAGTTGTACAATTTTATTATTTATTTATTTATTTATATTGTTCAAGTACTTATTTTTTTTAAGATTTTTATTTATTTATTTTTAGAGAGGGAAGGGAGAGGGGGAGAGAGAGAGAGAGAGAGAGAGAGAGAGAGAGAGGGAAACATCAATGTGCGGTTGCTGGGGGACATGGCCTGCAACCTAGGCATGTGCCCTGACTGGGAATCGAACCTGCGATGCCTGGTTCGCAGCCCACTCAATCCACTGAGCTATGCCAGCCAGGGCCAAGTACTTATTTTTTTATTCATCGATATGAGAGAGGGGTTGATTTGTTGTTCACTTGTTTATTTATGCATTCCTTGGTTGATTCTTGTATGTGCCCTGACCAGAGGTCGGACCCACAAACTTGGTGCATGGGAATGATGCTCCAACCAACTGAGCTACCTGGCCAGAACAGTAGTTGTACCATTTTATACCCCTAAAGTAATATATGCAAGTTCCAGTTGCTCTACAGCTTTGTTAGCATTTGAGGTTCCCAGGCTTTTAAATTTTAACCATTCTAACAGATATGTTGTAATTGCTTATCGTGATTTTAATTTTCATTGTTCTTGGACTCATCATAATAGTTTTTATAAATGTTGTCCCAATTTTTAGAGCCTGGCTTGAGCAGCTGGTTCAGTCCACACCCCTAACCACCTCCCTAATTGGGCTCTCATACTCCAGGCCACTAACCACCTACTCGCCAGGGTACCAGACAACCAGGTATAGCTCCTATTTCTCAGGGCCTGTTGAAATTATTTAAAGTAATAATCCTAAACCACCTACCATAGTTTGTTCTGTATAATGTGCTCCTGCGTATAATGCACACCCATGTTTCTGGCCCAAACTTTCAAGAAAAAATGTTTTGTTTTAATTTTTTAATTCAATTATTTATTTATTTATATTTAGAAACAAAACCAATGATCATAGTCTGGGTATTATTTTGCATACAGATATCATTATTGCTTTCTAGAGTTGCACTTTTAACACATAAGCATAAATAAAAATTAAAAGCATTTATATAGATATGGAATTAGTATTATCCATGTATAATGCACATCCTTATTTTCCCTCAAAAATTGGGCAAAAAACTGTGTATTATACATGGCAAAATACATTCTTTCCCTTGTCCATCCCTCTCATAGAAACCACAATAAAGGTTCTTGCCTCTCTCCCTCTGCCTTGTGTACAATCCTGGTGCTTCCCCGGAGTGATCCTGCATGGCATGCTGTGTTCTCCCCTGGGAATAGTAAGTATAAAAAAAACGTAAAAAACTTTGAAGTTTCTCTGTTGATCTGCATCACCAAACCTAAGCCCAAAATAATACAGTTAAAACACTCACACTGTGGATTTTTTTGGTGCTACTTGGCCATTTGTATATCTTCTTTTATGAAGTGCCTATTCACATTTTTTGCCCATTTTTTGTTTATAACCTTCATCCTATTAAGGTGAATGAACCCTTTAGATATGTGGGATAGAAGTCCTTTTTTGGATATATGTATTGGAAATATCTAATTCCAGTTTGTGACTTCATTTTCATTGTCCTAATGGTATTTTTTAAAATTTTAACTTATTTTTAGATTGAGGGGACAGGAGGGAGAAAAAGAGGGAGAGAAACATCAATGTGTGGTTGCATTTGGTATGCCCCCTACTGGGGACCTGGCTCACAACCTAGGCATGTGCCCTGACTGGGAATTGAACCAGCAACCCTTTGGTTCACAGGCCCATGCTCAATCCACTGAGCTACTCTAGCCAGGGCCTTAATGGCATCTTTTAATGAGAAGTTTTTTGTTTTATTGAAGTTCAGTTTTTTAAATGTTAAAGTTTTTGTCTACTCCAAGGTCATGAAAAGATTCTGTTACATTCCATATCTATGATCCACCTAAATTTAATTTTTGTGTATTGTGTGAGGTATAGGTTGAGGTTATTCCCACCCCACCCCCACATTTATTCAGTTGTTCTAGCACCATTTGTTGAAAAACCTTTCCTTTCTATCATTGAATTGCCTTGGAATATTTTAGGAAAATCAGATGACTATAAGTGTAGGTCTATTTCTTGATTCTCTATTTTACTCCACTTATCTATTTATCATTCTACCAATATCACATTGCCTTGATTCACTCTAACTTCATAGCAAATCTTGAGTTCATGTAGTGTGAATCCCTCAGATTTGCTCTCCTCTTTAAATATTGTCTAAGATGTCCTAAACCCTTTACATTTCTGTGTGTTTTATAATCAACCTAACAATTTCTATTAAAAATGCCTGTTGGGATTTTGGTTAGATTATACTGAATATATAGAGCAACTTGGGAGAACTGACTTCTAAACATTATTTGGGTCTTTTTACCCATGATAATGGCATATCTTTCCATTTATTTAGGTAGTCTCCAGCTTTTCTCAGTAAAATTGTATAACTTTCAGGTAGTGATGCTGCATGTGTCTTGTTAAATTTATCCCTAGGTATTTTATGTTCTTTATAAGTGGAACTTTTCTCTTTGAAATTTCATTTTGTTTGCTGTGATATGAAAATCTAATTTGAGAAAGTATATTGTCCTCAAAACTATAAATCCTTCCCACAAAGAAACCTCCAGACTTAAATAGTTTCAATATCAATGAGACTCAAGACTTAAGAAATGAATAATATGAATTTTACAATGTCTTTCAGAAAATAAAGAAATAAAGAGTACTTCCCATATAATTTTATAATGTCAACTTAACACTGATATTAAAACCTGAGAAAGATATAAGCAAAATTACAGACCAACATCAATTATAAAAATATACAAAATATCTCCAAAAATAATTAACAACTAGAATTCAGCAATGTATGTATAAAGGATAATACATCAGGACCAAGTGGGCATAATCCAGGAATGCAAGGCTGGTGTGACGCTCTAAAATTAATCTAAGTAATTCAGCACATTAAAGGAGAGAAACCAAAACATAACAATAAAAAAGAAAAACATTAAAACCCCAAAGATCATGTCAATAATTGCTTTTTATGTATTTGACAAAATTCAACACCAGCTTTCCAATCTGATAAAGATATTTATGGAAAACAAGAGCTAACCTAACACTTTATGATAAAATATTAAATGCTCTTACCCTAAGGTCAGAAACAAAGTCTTCTCTGATGTTTCTAGTAAACATTGTCTTAACTATGCAATAAAGCAAGTAATGGAAATAAATTTTTTTAAAAAAGATTTTATTTATTTATTTTTAGAGAGGGAAGGGAGGGATGGAGAGAGAGAGAGAGAGAAACATCAATGTGCGGTTGCTGGGGGCCATGGCCTGCAACCTAGGCATGTGCCCTGACTGGGAATCGAACCTGTGATGCCTGGTTCGCAGTCCGCGCTCAATCCACTGAGCTACACCAGCCAGGGCGGAAATAAAAATTTTTTTAAAATTGTTTTCACAGATGCCTTGATTGTACTTATAGTAAACTCTAAAAAATTCATAAAAAATAAACTCTTCTAGAGCTAAGTAAATTTAGCAAGGTCATAAAATACATATTCAATATTTGAAAATTCATTATATTTTAAATCTAAATTGTTTCTAGTTACTAAAGAATAGTTTATTATGATTCTAAAATCTTATCAAAGAGAAAGGAAACTATAATAGTGCCTCACATTTGAGCAAAGATGGAAAAATTCTAACTAAGATATTACTAAATGGACACCAGCAGTGTGACAACAATCACAATATACTACAAAAATGTTTAAAATTAAAGAAATTATTAAGTAAAACTTAATACATCAATAACTTTAAGGACAAAAATATAAGATTATACTAACAGATAACAAAACACTCTCAACAAAATTCAGCAGTCACTACCAAACAAAGCAGGTACCCTCTGTTCTGTTACACATAATGCAGTAAATTAGTTAGAGGCAACAAAGAGAATTACTCTTCAAATAAACAGTGAAAATTACAGCAAATAATTATTATAAAATTTTCCATTAAACTTGGAGAAATTGATGATTACTTCAATAAGCAAATAAATAAATTAAATATTATAAAAAATAAAATTTTATTTTCAGTTTATACAATTTAAAACCTAGAAATCTATTATAAAAATAGAATGGGTATTCAGGAGATATATAACCACTACTACATTTAATGTAGGAGAAAATAATTGTATACTTCATTTATAGTTTTCTATATCAGGAAACTATAAGTGAAGTATCCAGAATGACATTTAAATCAATTGGGGGGAAAAAGAAAAAATATAATAGGAAAAGACAACAGGAAAGTCAAAGTAAAGAAATGGTGATTGGCAAAAAAACATGTTTGAAAAAATGCTCAACAAAACTGAAATTTATGAAAACCCTAAAACATATATTTAGACTTTTGCTCAAGATGGCAGCATAAACAAACATGGCTCAGCTCCTCAAACGACCACATCAAAATTACAACTAAACTACAGAAAAACTATCATTAAGAACCATCAAAAGTCAACCTGAATGGAAGTCCAACAACTATGGAATTAAAGAAGAAACCACATCGAGACTGGTAGGAGGTGTGAAAATGTGGAATGGCTGGTACCACACCCATGTGTGGTAGATAAAAATTGGGAGGGGTATCTCAGGAGTGAGAGATACCAGCCCCTCACCAGGCCCCCCAGTCCAGTGTTCCAGTGCCAGGAAGGTAAGTGTCCATAACTTTTGGCTATAAAAGCCAGTAGGGATTAAGGCTGTGGAAGACAAAAACTTCTGGAGTCCCAGGCATTTCCTACAAAGGGTCCATGCCTAGACTTACTTGGACTCATTTGTTCTGAGCTCCAGCATGGGAACAGCAGATTGAAAAGCATCACAGACACACAGAGGGGAACTGAAATTTCTGGTATCAGGGTAAGAGCTGGGCGGGAGGAGGGGTGCAGCTTTCTCCCAGACAGAAGTGCTGGCAGAAGACATTGTTCTTTTTCTGAGCCCTCCCCACACAAAGCCACAGAACTGGCAGGCAGGTGTCATATCTGAGACTCCATCAACCTGGCTTACCCTGTTTTGCCTCACCTTGGTGATATCCTGAAGCCCTGCCTCACTCAAATTTTGGGTCCACCAGAGTTGTTTCCAGTAGTTTTTCCATATGAATGGCTTCTCTTGGCCCATGCTTCAGACTTCCCTAAATTCTCTCAAACAAGCAGCATCTGGCTTCTGTGAGTCCTGTACCTCTCACTAAGTCACTCCAGGCCAAGCACTAGCAGCAGCCAGTCTTGGTTTGTAGCTTGGCCTCACCTGGACATCTCCAAGCCCAGCACAAGTAGCAGCCATCTGCACATCACTTTGTAGCTTACGCTGTGTGACCCCAGACAGAACACAGGGAGTGGATGACCTTGGATGTGCCAACAACAATTAAGGCTCAACTACAATGGGAGGTTGTACACAGCCTGCACAGTGGGTGCATCTTGAGCACCCAGATTGGGTAGTAGGGGAGGCTGTGCCACTGGACCCTACAGGACACCTACTACATTAGCCATTCTACCATGCTTGGAAAATGTAGTAGCTTTACCTGAAACAAACACAGGGAGGATGCCAAAATGAGGAAACAAAGAAACATGGCCCAAATGAAAGAACAGAATAAAATTCCAGGAAAAAAAACCCTAAACAAAATGGAGGCAAGCAATCTACTGGATGCAGAGTTCAAAACACTGGCCATAAGGATGCTCAAGGAACTTAGTGAGGCCCTCAACAGCACAAAAAGATCCAGTCAGAAACAAAATATATACTAGTAGAAATAAAGACGAATTTATAGGGAACCAACAGTAGAGTGAATGGCACTGAGAATCAAATCAGCAATTTGGAATATAAGGAAGCAAAAACACCCAATCAGAAAAGCAAGAAGAAAAACATAAAAAAAAAAATGAGCATAGTGTAAGGAGCCTTTGGAACAACTTCTAGTGTACCATATTTGCATCATAGGGATGCAAGAAGGAGAAGAGAGCAAGAAACTGGAAACCTATTTGAAAAAATAGTGACAGAAAACTTCCCCAACTTGGTGAAGGAAATAGACATACAAATCCATGAAGCATAGAGAGTCCCAAACAAGATGAACCCTAAGAAGCCCAAACCAAGACACATCATAATTAAAATCCCAAAGGTTAAATACAAAGAGACAATCTTAAAAGGAGCAAGAGAAAAGCAGTTAGTTACCTACAAGGGAACTCCCAGTAGACTGTCAGCTGATTTCTCAAAAGAAACTTTGCAGGCCAGAAGGGCGTGGCAAGAAATAATCAAAGTGATGAAAAGCAAGGGCCTACAACCAGGATTACTCTACCATAAAATCTATCATTCAGAACTGAGGGACAGATAAATAGCTTCTCAGACAAGAAAAAGCTAAAGGAGTTCACCACCACTAAGCCAGTATTATATGAAATGTTAAAGGGTCTTCTTTAAGAAGATAAAAAAATATGAACAATAAAATGGCAATAAACACATATCTATCAACAAATGAATCTGAAAAAAAAAAAACCCAAATAAATGAACAAGCAGAACAGAAACAGATCCATAGACACAAAGAATGTTCTGATGTTGCCAAATGGGAGGGTTTCAGGAGGATGGATATAAAAGGTGCAGGGATTAAGAAGTACAAATTGGTAGTTACAGAATAGTCATGGTGATGTAAAGTATAGGATAAGGAATAGAGTAGCCAAAGAACATATACGCATGAGCCATTGAAATGGACAACAGTGTAGGAATTGCCTGAGGGAGTGTGGGGAGGGGTGCTGGGTGGAGAGGGGAAAGGGGGGAAATTGGGATAACTGTAATAGCATAAACAATAAAATATAACTTTAAAACATTTATCTAGAGTGCAGGTACAGGAGTATTCAATTTGATAGGTGTATTCCTGTCAAACTGAATATTGACTGGAATCTAAGAACAATTTGACAATACCTAGTATAATTGGAAGTGTGTATAACCTATGATCAATCTAGCAATATCTAATGTAACTGAAAGAATACTTAATGTATGAGCAATCCTACCTCCACATGTCCAGTTCAAGAAATTACAGCTCACCTAAACCAATAATCACAGATAAGGATTGTCACTGAAGTATATTTGAAATAGTGAAAAACTGTTGAAACCTAAAAAACTAACCAATAAGAGAGGTCTAAATACATTATGGTATATTCAGATAAAAGCTGGACCACACTTTGACCTTTAGGCATCCCAGCTCTGGGAGATCTGCTGACCCTCAAATGTGAAGCCAGGATGACATGAAGCCATAATAACTGAACCAGAATGATGCACACCAGGACATCACTTGCCTTATCAGAATGGACTGGGTTCATGCGCACGTAGAAAACTTGAAACCCCTCCTTTGATCTCTTTGTTCTTTTCCCCTCTCCCTCATAAAAACTGCTGCTTCCACTGAGATGTGGAAATGGGCTTTGAGACATGAGTTCCTCCTCATCTCCCAAATGGCCAGCATCTGAATAAACCACTTTTCTTTATATCAGGAAAAAAAAAAACTGGACCAAATGGGTTTCAACTTTGTAGAAAAGAATTGGCCCTATATTCAGAGGGCAATCCATTGATGCAGAGGAAGATGTGAGCAGCAGAGAAACACACCATTTGTTTCGTTTCTCAACATAGCTAAGCACCTGCCATTTTCACTGAGTAGTCCATCTTTAGGGTCATTCTTTTTGGTTATGGTAGCATTTCCAGTGTGGATTCACACCTCATAGATATTAGTTATTGTGCATGGGATTTCCTTAGTAAAGTTTAAGATACACTGGGATAAACAAAGCATGCAAATTATCTTTAGTATAGGGCTCTTAAATCTTTTCATAGTCTGATAATAAGCAATTTTTTTCCTTAGAAGGGATTTAGTATTCAAAACTTCATAAGCCTGTGTGACCACAGAACATTTTCAAGTACCATTAAATACTGTTGCTCCCAGAGATAATTTTTCAGATACATTGGGTTAAGACACTGGTATCTATCTGTAATATGAGAGATTATGGAATTATTAATTTCCTTAGGTGTGAAATAATATGAATAAGAGGCAGCCTTTACTCTTAGGAATTGCATGATTATATACAGATAGATAAAATGCCATGATGTCCACAATTTATACTCAAACACTATAGCAAAAATATATAAAAGGTTATATAGATGCAAACCAAATATATATCAGTAATCCAATATATTAGTAAACCAATGTATTAGTAATTATAGAATCTGAAAAGGATATACCAGTGTTCATTGTACTACTTAAATTTCCCCCCCAAAATTCTTTTGCTTGTTAGTTTCTAATATAACATGAATTTTGGGTAAATAAGTTACATTGTAACTTGTCTCCTTTTTGGATTATGGAAAGAAAAACTGTCACAAAACTGATTCTCCAAAGCTCTACTTGCATAAACTGCACAGTCATCAGCTCTAGAAATGTTTTTTCACATTAGTTTTCAGAGATGAATTCTGATTTTAGAATGGGAAATTTACTTTATCTTACTGGACTTTATTCACAATCATCTCAATTTAAGTAAAGAGTAAAAGGCAATGGAAAGCTTTTACAAATTCCTTACACTCATAGGGTCCCCCTCTCACATGAATTTACTAATAATATCACTAATTATAAAAATAACAACATTTATTGAGCATAAATGTTTTTTTAATTGACATTTCATCCTCACAAAAATACTATTAGGTAGGTTCTATTATCATTATTTTAAAAGTGAGGCACAGAGAGAAGTGTTTTGCCAAATACCACATAGGCTGAGGTCTGAGACAGAATTATGAGAATTATAGTACAGATATACTGTGGCTAAAATCTTCCCACATTCATCACATTAACAGAATTATTTTCTGTTATCATTCTACATAAAGTGTGATTCATGTACTAATGCTTGTCCACAAGATTGTTTGCTTCTGGTCTGCAATGAGTTACGGTGTAGACACTGAGAACAAGCATTTAGAAACCTTTACAATTTGACAGATAACTTGTTTGTATTTCAATAATAAAAAAATGAAAATGAGGACTTGTATGTTTTTCTTTCCATTTCATTTTTCTGGTAATTCAATTTTATTGCATTTTATAAAGTATTGATCAACAATAGTTTGGGGCGGGGACAACCCTCCAATTTGGTCTGAGATGCACTGAAGCAGTATCAGTCTGCTAAAGTTTAACCAAGACTCGGTGATGCTATAATTTTTCAACTCTTTAAATCAATATATAGTGTAAAACTATATATTTTTCTTGAATTGAGTTCTCTGCCATTAAAAAACCCATTTTCTAAAGGCCATTATATCCTCCTTACATTACGCATAGGGTGCCCTCACTAATATGATTTCTTTGATGTAAAGTAAGTTGATCACTATGAATAAAGGCTTTCCCACATTCTTTACATTGGTAGGGTTTCTCACCAGAATGAATTCTGTGATGTCAAGTTCTGAATTAACAGTAAAGGCCTTCCCACATTCTTTGCATTTGTAGGGTTTCTCACCAGTATGAATTGTGTGATGTCGAGTAAGTTCTGCTCGAAGACGAAAGGCATTCCCACATTCTTTACATCCATATGGTTTCTCACCAGTATGAAGTCTAAAATGTTGCGTGAGATGATACTGATGACTAATGGTCTTTCCACATTCCTTACGTTTATATGGAATCTCACCAGTGTGAATTCTGTGATGTAAGGTAAGTTGGTAACTACAAATAAAAGCATTTCTGCATTCATTACATATGTAGGGTTTCTCACCAGTATGGATTCTGTGATGCTGAGTAAGTTCTGTTTGAAAGCGAAAGGCCTTCCCACACTCTTTACATTTATAGGGTTTTTCCCCTGTATGAATATTGTAATGTTGAGTAAGATTGTAGCGGCGACTAAAAATCTTCCCACATTCCTTACATTCATAGGGTTTCTCACCAGTATGAATTCTATAATGTTGAGTAAGGTGATAGCAACTACTGAAGGCTTTCCCACACTCCTTACATTCATAGGGAACTTCACCGCTATGAGTTCTCAGATGCAAAGTAAGTTGATAACCACAAATAAAGGCCTTTCCACACTCCTTACATTCATAGGGTTTCTCACCAGTATGAATTCTCTGATGCCGAGTAAGTTCTGTTTGAAGACAAAAGGCTTTCCCACATT
This sequence comes from Tonatia bakeri, assembly GCA_004024845.1. Taxonomy (NCBI): domain Eukaryota; kingdom Metazoa; phylum Chordata; class Mammalia; order Chiroptera; family Phyllostomidae; genus Tonatia; species Tonatia bakeri. The sequence goes on from PVIA01002578.1 coordinate 39,067, forward strand.
CATTACATTCATAGGGTTTCTCACTAGTATGAACTTTTTGATGTTGAACAAGGTATGAACCATGACTAAAAGCTTTCCCACATTCATTGCACGTATAGGGTTTTACACCAGTATGAATTTTTTGATGTTGACTAATATGTCGTCATACCCTAAAAGTCTTTCCACAGATCTTACATTCATAAGGCCTCTCACCACTATGAATTCTCTGATGTTCAGTAAGTTGATAATGAAGTCTAAAGGCCTTCCCACATTCCTGACATTCAGAGGGTCTCTCCCCAGCATGAATTGTATGATGTACTCTAAGGTCCCTAACACGACCAAAGGCCTTCCCACATTCCTTACACTCATACGGTTTCATGCTAGAATGTACTTTCTGATGTTCAGTGAGGTGATAATGAAGTCTAAAGGCCTTCTCACATTCTTGACATTCATAGGGTCTCTTCCCAGCATGAATTGTCTGATGTACTCTAAGATCTCCCATACGACAAAAGGCCTTTCCACATTCCTTACATTTATAGGGTATCTCACCAGTATGAATTCTTTTATGTTGAATAAGGTATGAATGTTGTCTAAAAGTCTTGCTACATTCCTTACACTCATATGATTTCTCTCTAGAATGAATTTTCTGATGTAGAGAAAGAGGTTTTTTGATTATCATTTGACTAACATATCCTGTCTGATGTCCTTCTTGTTTCTCAAATTCATGTTTAAACTGCAAATCATTTCTGAAAATAGTGTCCTCATGGATGAAGGTTTTACTCTTTTCTATTTTTTGCAACTGAGAGAAATATATTTCACAAATATCCTCTTCTGGAAATAACTTCTTGGTGACCTGCTTAGACTCCAAATCTGGGGGGAGGGAAGCAAAAATGAAACAAATGTTATAATGTGATTTTTCTGTGTTGGGAGTGAGGTGAGGGGTTGCATCTCATAGTGAAATAAAAGATAAAGTAAAAATAACACACACTAGAACTAAAGGTTTGGAGCAGAGGTCAGCAAACTTTTTTGTAAAGAGCCAGATGGTAAAACATTTAGGCTTTGTAAGGCATATGGTCTTTGAAATAATTACATATCTCTCGTTATAGTGCAATGGCAGCTACAGACAAGATGTAATTGAATGAGTGTGGCTGTGTTGTAATAACACTTTATTTATGAACAATGAAATCTGAATTTCATAAAATTTTTGTGTCACAAAATATTCTTTGATTTTTTGACCATTCAAAAATGTGAAAATCAGTTTTAGCCTGTGTGCCATGCGAAAGCAGATGGTGAGCTATTTGGCCCATGGGTCCTAGTTTGCTTAAAGAACTCTAAATTATGGTAATGCAATTTGAAAATGGGTAAGAGATCTTAGAAAATTACCTGACTTTAAAAGAGGGTGAAATAGATTATTAGAGGAATGAGTTAAGCCAGTGGTCCTCCTATTTTAGGACAGATGTGGAGGAATTCCTTACATATACTGCTCTTCAGGCCTTAATCCAGACAAGTTGAATCAAAATCTATAGGAACCCACAGGAACAAGTCCTGCATATTTGCATTTTAAATATTGTTCATCAGATTATTTTGATGTAGATCATTTTGAGAATGTGTATCTAATTCTTTTTTCAAAGGTTTCTCTTTATCTTTTTAATAAAACCCAAAATGTCCACACATAAGCACACCAGCATATTACTTATCTTATTGTTCAAGCCACTGCCATCTTGTTCTCAGTCTCCTTCACTGCAGTGCATCCTGCAGATGCTCTAGGATGCCACACCTTTTCCTCTGTCTTAAGGCTTTTCACAGGTGGCTTCGTTCCCTAGGAGTCCTCTGACTTTTGTTCTTCATGTGGCTGGCTCCTTCTCACCAGGCCTCAGATTAAATGTCTCTTCTTCAGAAATGCTGTCCTACTAACCACATCTAAGTCAGTCCATGCTCTTGATTCCATATTCCAGCACCCAGTCCTGTGGCTTTTCTCAATTATAAACTTGTTAATTTTGTCATTTGTTGTTTTATTTTCCTGTACCTATTGTTCCCTAAGTAGAGAGACACAATCTCTGTCTCAATTCCTGCCACAGAATAACAAGCTCTAACACAGAGTACCTGTTAATTAATTGTAGAACAAATAAATATCTGGATTTAAAAAGGTAATTAGGACAAGAATAAAAGTAAATATTACAAATAAGTGGCTGGAGGCTGAGTGTAACAATTTATCTTCCCTAAATTGCACCACAGCTATGAAGAGCTCCCATCCCAATCTCTCTCACCTTACTGCAGGGATTATATGTATGCTTTCCTACATCACTTCTTACAAAAAGGGAACAAGTGTACTCCAAGACTGCTCAGTCAGAAGAGTAAATCGAAAAATGTCATTTTTATACCTTATCATTCTTGAATTTCCTACTGTTACCTTGAACACAAGGTATTTCCACCACTGTTTACATTCCACCCTGTGCACAGCCACTGTTGGTTTTCTTTGTCCCTAACCCCAACTAAGTACTGAGATATTTTATTTTGCACCAGCTGAGTTTTATTATTACTCATTCATCCCACAGATGCTCAAGCTTACTTTAATTCAATAATTATACTATAGGTCCTGGCTAGTCAAGTAAGGCAAGAAAAATAATACAAGGATGAGAAAAGATCACAAAAGTCACTATTCCCAGATATACTGGGTTGAATGGTGGCCTCCAAAAAGGTCTGTCCAAGTCCTAGCTCCCAGTACCTGTGATACGACCTAATTTGAAAAAAATTGAGTATGCAGATATAATCAGGTTAAAGATTTTAAGATGAGGTCATCCTGGAGTTAGGGTCAGGCCTAAATCGAATGGCAGGTGTACTTCCAAGAGTGAGGAGAGGGGGATCAGACACCAGACACAACAGAGAAGGTGATGTGAAGACGGAGGCAGAGACCAGCCTGACGCACCCACAAGCCGAGGAGCATCAAGAATTTCCTGCAATCACCACTCTTGTTGCAAATTACTGGATTCAACTGGCTAAAATTTCGTTTAGAATTTTTGCATCTGTGTTTTTGAAGAATATTGATTCATGGGTCTCTTTTCTCACAATGGTTTTGTCTGGTTTTGATATCAGAATAATACTAGCCTGCTAGAATGAGTTGTAAAATATTCCCTCTTCAGTTTCTGGAAGTGTTTGTATATAATTGGTATAGAAATGCAAAAACCTAAAACTATAAGAATTCTATAAGAAAACATAGAAGAAAACCTTTGTAACCTTGATTACAACCAAAGATTTGTTAAATGTGATACTGAAAGCATAATCCATAAAAGGAAAAGTGATAAATTGGACTTAATCAAATGAACAGCTTATACTGTTGAAAAGACACTGTTAATAGAATGAAAAGACAAGCTACATAATGGGAGAAAATACTTACAAATCATACATCTGATAAAGGATTTGTATCCAGAATACACGAGGAACTCCCAAAACTCAGTAATAAGAAAACTAGCAATTAGAAAGTGAGCAAAAGTTTCTAACAGACACTTCACCGAACAAGATATGTGAATGAGAAATTAAGCAATGAAAAGTTGCTCAACATCATTAGGCATAAGGGAAGTGAACATTAAAACCACAGTGTGATACCACTGTGCACTTATTAGTAATAGCTAACATTAGAAAGGCTAACCACACCAAGTGCTGGCAAGGATGCAGAAAAACTGGAATTCTCATATACTTCTGCTGGGCAGGTAAAGTGGTACAACCATTTTACAAACAATGTGGCAGTTTCTTTCTTTTTATTTAAATTATTGATTTTTAGAGAGAGAGGAAGGGAGAAAGGGAGAGAGACATTGATTTGTCGTTCCACTTACTCATGCATTCATTAGTTGATTCTTGTACACGCCCTGACCAGGGATCAAACCTGCAACCTTGGCATATTGGGATGATATTCTAACCAAATGAGCTGCCTGGCCAGGGCTGTTTCTTAAAAATGTAAGTATATATTTATCATATGATCCACCCATGCCTCCCCAGATATTTACCCAGGATACATAAAAGTATATTTCAATGCAAAGACTTGTATATATTCATGTATATATTTTTTGGAGTAGGAAAAGATTTATTGAATGACAAGGCACCAATATTCATGTGTATTTATATCAGTTTTATTTGTAATATCCCTAAACTGGAAATAATTCAATGTCCATCAACAGGCAAATGGAGAAACAAATTGTGACATAGCCGTACAATGGAATACTATTTGGCAACAAAAAAGAATGAACTACTGATATGTGTAACAACGTGGATGAATCTTGAAATAATTTGCTGCGTGAATGAAGCTAAATAAAACACTATGTTAGTTCATTTATACAAAACTCTAGAAAATGCATAGTGTCGAGAGCATCAGTGGTTGTCTGGGGAGGAGCAGAGAGCAGCATGAGAAAAGGATGACTTTTGAAGGTGAAAGAAACTTTTGTTATTTTGACAGTATAAGAATCCCACAACATGTGAAAGAATACCGTCCTGCGGTATCCATCCCTGCTGTGGATGCTGCTTAAAACACTCGAAATACACAGAAATCTACCATGATTCTGTGGGGATATAGAGAACATGGCCACTCTCTCTAGTGGGGAGCGCGCTGTTCCTTCACCCAAGTAGGTTTTTACTAAGAAAGCAGACTCAGTTTGTGGATTCACAGTCTGGCAGAAAGGATTAAAGGAAACAGGTAACTTACAAAGATGCTAACAGAACTCCTGCTGTGATTCTGGGTAGAGATTGGAGTTTTATCATATGAAAGGACTACATGGCTCAAAGGGCTAGTTTTGGTTTCCTGTCTGTGCCTTTAAATTCCAAGTAAATAACATCCTCCAGCAAACAGATCTCACAGGATCTTGAATATTTTATGTCCCAGGCCTGATTACCCCGGGGGTCTGCCGTCTCCAGTGTGAGCTGTACCCTTTGGCTATTTTCTTAGGCCTGAGAAGGGCAGGAGACAGAGGCAGCCAGGAGACTTGGATTTTTCACATCTAAGTACAAAGACTCAGGCTTTGAGGGGGCAGGGGTTGATGTCAATCACTCCTTCCTTTCCATAGCCCCTTCATTTCCACAGCCCCATGAGTCTCATCCCAGAGGCCTTCAAGTGATCAATGCCTGTCTTAGATTCAATCTCTATTCTAGAGAATTGTTACCCGTCATTGGCTAATTGATCAAGCATTAAAGGCCAGGCACAGAACAGGTAGTGTTCATGCCAGGGAAATAAGTTTTTGTCTCCTTAGGGGCTCCTGGTCCGGAGGTCTCTCACTCAGCTTAAGTCATGGGGAGGTCACAGCTAAGAAAATATACCTGTCCCATGACTCAGCAGTTAATTTCAAGAGCAATGAAAACCCAGGAACACACAAATAACTGTACAAGAATGTTTAAACCATCATCTGGTTTGGGAAGAAACAGAGATGACACTCGATCTCAGAACATTTGAATTTGCTGTTTGCTCTGCTTAAACTGCTCTCCCGCAGCAGTCACAGGGCTGGAGACCTTACTTCCCATCTCTGTTCAAAGGTTATTATCTCAGACTGGCCTTTGTTGGTCTTACCTAAAACAGCTCTGCCAACCCTCCAACATGCCGTCTGCTTAATTTTCTTCACAATGCACACACCCACCTGATAGTATGTCATCTCTTTACTACCTGTCTCTCCTACTACAAGAGCAACACCTCCACAATGGCAGGAACAGACATCATAGAGTCTAGACTCTAGCTCAGTGCCCAGTTTTGAGTAAAAGGGAAACAGGCATTAAATAAAACAATTTTAGGCAATGGAGAAATGTATGTAAGTATAACTATAAAGGAAGACTTGGAAACATATGTAAAATGATCGTCAGTGGGGAAGAAAGAAAGCAGTCCCTCTCTGAGATGGAGGGAGGGGAACGGAAAAGAGAAACAAGGAGCATGGCAGATGGGGGTAAAGGTCAATTTCCTTTGATAGCTCATGTCAAGATCTTAATGTTTTCTCAGGCCTCAGGCCTTTTCTCCACAGGTATTGGGCCTTTGAGGGGAGCTTTACAAACATCTCAGAGGTGTGCCTCTCTCTGATCCAAGGTGCTAAAGCTTAGGATGGCAACTCCCTGCCTGATTTGCCACCACACCTGTACAGCAGCTCCTTGTCCCTCCCCTCACTGCCAACCCGGGCTCTTTCTCTTGCTCCAATAAAGTAATCACATCTGGCTTAGGAATGCAACATCCTGCTCACAAGAAAGAAATGCCATGTAATTTGGAACAAACAAACACCTGTCAGTAAGCTTACAATGACTTAATTCAGACTTAGTTATATTTATATTAAACTGTAAGTCAAAATGGTACTTGATACAATGAAAAAGGCCATTGAAGAATATTGACATTTAAATGAACCCATGATTACAGGACTACAGAGGCTAGATAGAGAAGAGAAAACATCTGCTCTGCTTTAAGAAAATTCTTTTTTTCTTTAGCCCTGGCTGGTGTGGCTCGGTGGATTGAGTGAGGACCTGTGAACTGATAGGTCTCCAGTTCGATTCCCAGTCAGGACACATGCCTGGGTTGCAGGCCAGGACCCCAGTTGGAGGCGTGTGAGAGGCAACAGATATCTCTTGCACACTAATGTTTCTCTTCCTCTCTTTCTCCCCTCCTTCTCCTCTCTCTAAAAATAACTAAAGTTTTAAAAAACTTTTTTGTTTAATCCTCACCCAAGAATATGTTTATTGATATTAGAGAGAAAAGAAGACACATCAATGTGAGAGAGAAACATCAATCAGTTGTCTCCCATATGTGCCTGGACAGGGATCAAACCTGCAATTTAAGTATCTGCCCTGACTGGGAATCAAACTTCAACCTTTTGGTGTATGGAACGATGCTCCAACTAACTGAGCCACTTGGCCAGGGCAGTCTGCTCTGCTTTTAAAGGCCTATAAAGAAGGGTTGAGAACAAAGACAGGAGCCATACAGCCCGGGTTCAAATACTTTGCCACCTACCAGCTGTGTGACCTTGAAAAGTTATTCCCTCCACGTGTTGTACTTTCATCAAATGAAAAATGGCACTATTATTACCCCCTTCATAGGGCTGTTATAAGAATTAAATGAATATATATCTAAAGGCTTAAAAGGATACCCAGTATTATAGTACTATTTTTTGTTGTTATTTTTTTACTTTAAATATTTATTTTTCAATTAGTTGAGATGCTTAACTATATTAGTTTCAGGTATACAATCCAGTGATTAGATATCATATAACTTACTAAGTGATCATCCGATTAATCTTGTACCCATCCGACACCATACAGTTATGACAATATTATTGACCATGCTGTTCTTTTCATCCCTGTTACTATTCTGTAACTACCAATTCGTACTCCTCAATTCCTTTATCTTTTTTGCTCATCCCCCAATGCCCCTCCCATCTGGCAACTGTCTAAATGTTCTCTGTATCTATAAGTCTGTTTCTCTTCTGCTTGTTCATTTACCTTGTTTTCCTTAAGATTCAACTGTTGATAGACATGTATTTATTGCCATTTTATTATTCATATTTGTTATTTTTTTCTTCTTAAAGGAAATGCATTAACATTTCATGTAGTACTGGTTTGTTGGTGATGAATTCCTTTAGATTTTCTTTGTCTGAGAAGTTCTTTACATGTCCTTTGATTCTAAATGATAGCTTTGCTATTTTTGGTTGTTGGTCCTTGCTTTTCATCACTTTGAGTATTTCTTGCCAATCCATTCTGGCATGCAAAGTTTCTTTTGAGATATCAGCTGATAGTCTCATGGGAACACTCTTGTACATAACTACCTGCTTTTCTCTCGCTGCTTTTAAGATTCTCTTTTTGTCTTTAACCTCTGGCATTTAATTACACTGTGTCTTGGTGTGGGCCTCTTTGGGTTCATCTTGTTTGGGTCTCTCTGCACTTCCTGGACTTGCAGTCTATTTCCTTCACCAGATTAGGGAAGCTTTCGGTCATGTTTTTTTACATATGTTTTCAATCCCTTGCCCTCACTTCCTCCTTCTGGCACCCCCTCGATGCGAACATTGGTTCACTTGAAGTTGTCCCAGAAGCTCCTTATACTATCCTCATTTTTTAATTTTTTTTTTTTTTGCTGTTCTGATTGGATGCTTTCTGCTTCTTTGCTTTTCAAATTGCCAATTTGATCCTCTGCTTCATCTACTTTACTATTGATTCCCCGTAATGCATTTTCAAGTTAATGTAGTCTTCATTTCTGACTGTGGTTTTTTTAAAGATTTTATTGATTTATTTTTAGAGAGGGGAAGGGAGGGAGAAGCAGAGGGAGAGGAACATCAATGTGTGGTTGCCTCTTGTACTCTCCCTATTGGGGACATGGCTTGCAACCCAGTCATGTGCCCTAGAACAGGAATCGAACTAGCGACCCTTTGATTTGTAGTCCAGCACTTGATCCACTGAGCTACACCAACCAGGGCTGACTGTTTCTCTTTCATGCTATCTCCATTTTTATATTTCCTATTTCCTCGTTGAAGTTCTCACTAAGTTCCTCTACTCTTCTAAGTTCATTGAACAGCCTTATAACCAGTGTTTTGAACTCTGTATCTGATAGATTGCTTGTCATCATTTGTTTAGTTCTTTTTCTGAAGTTTTGATCTGTTCGTTCATTTGGGCCATGTTTCTTTGTCTCCTTGTTTTGGCAGCATTCCTGTGTTTGTTTCTATGTATTAGGTAGATCTGCTTTGACTCTGTGTCTTGGTAGTGTGGCCTAATATAGTATGTGTCCTGTAGGGTCCAGTGGCACAGCCACCCCATTTACCATAGGTTGGCACTCCAGATACACCCCCCATGTGAGCTGTGTACACCCCCACTGTTGTTGAGCCTTGATTGCTATTGGCACCTCAATGGGAGGGATTTATTCCCAGTCCAATCAGCTGCAAGGACTGGCTGCAACCACCAGGGAGGATAAGCTGTATAGGGGCTCATCCCACAGAGTAGGACTTACTTCAGTGGGCCTGTGGTGCCTGCTGAGTCCATCCCTTGAGTGTGTCACTTGTGGGTGTGGTTGGCTGGTGTTTCAACATGGTCTGAAGCTATCCCTCAGGTGCACTGGCTCTGGGGTTTTCTGGGAGGTACAGGCTTTCTAGGAGGTCAGCTGCCACATGTGTTCTTCCTGGGGCCACCCAGCAGGAGCTACAAAGGTATATGCAGATAACTGCTACTTGTCCTGGACTTGGAGGTGCCCAGGAGATGAAAAACTGCAACCCAAGGCAGGCTGGCACTAGTGCCAGGTCTAGGGCCACTTAATGAGAAGTATGGGGCACACTGAGGCCAGATGCTGCTTCTTTGAGAGATTTAAAAAAAATCTGCAGCATGGATGGGTTTGAAAGTTGGGTGGGCAGGGTCTCAGAGAATCACCGGGTGTGGTGAACAGTGATAGTCAGGTCAATGGAGAATCAGACATGGCACCTTCCTGCCAGCTGTTTTGGGGGAAGGCTCAGAAAAAGAACAATGGCCACTGCCAACACTTCTGTTTAAGAAAAAGCTGTTCTTCCAGCTCTTGCCCAGATGTCAGAGAATTCAGTTCCTCCCCATATGTCCCTGGTGCCTTTCAAGCTGCTACCCCAGCACTGAAGCTCAAGCGAGTCCAAGTACGTCTGTGTGCAGGCCCTTTAAGAGAACTACCTGGGACTACAGAAGCCCTCCATCTCTCCCAGCCACAATCCATGCTGGCTTTTACAGCCAGAATTATGGGGACTTCTTTTCCTGTCACTGAACTCTGGGCTAGGGGTCCTGGTGTGGGGCCGGAACACCTCACTCCTCAGGGGGAACCTCTGTAGCTAAGATACCCCTCCCGATTTTTATCTGACTCATGTGGGTGTGGGACCAGCCCCTTCTGTCCCTCTGCCCCTCCTTCTAGTCACTATGTGGCTTCTTTTTGATATCCTTAATTGTAGGATCTCTGTTCAGCTAGATTTCAGACAATTCTGAATGATGGCTGTTCTGTAGTTTAGTTGTAATTCTGATGTGGTTGTAGGAGGGTGTGAGTACCACATTTACCTATGATGCCATCTTGACCAGAAGTTCCGCCACATGCTCTCTTAAAGAATTAGTTTCTCCATACCACCAGAGGCCTGGCCTATCCTCATTATTTTGTTAAAAGAAAAATATTAAGTTTCCTAAAATGCTTCCAGGTTCTTCCTCAGATATTCTTTCAATGGAAAATGCAAAATTCACAGACTGTAACTTTCAACCACAAAGTAGGTTAAATAGATCCCTCTTCTAGGATTCCTCTTCTAGGGATGTATTTGCTTGGATTTTATATGAATACTGTTAACCCAGTCCACCACTACATAGACTGCAGAGGTTCTTTGATGGTTAAATAGAAACAGAACCTAGAGACCATCTCTTTGCAGGCGGCCAGACATTAACAGTGAGCAGCTGTAGGAACTCTGACCATACACATTACATGAAAGCTGGCTTCTCTGAAAATGTTGTAGAAACCAATTCGGGAATCATTTAGAAAACAGGCAGTTGCAAAAAGGGCTAGAGGGAGCAACGAAGGTCGCTGAAGAATGGGAAAGATGCAGGTGCTTAATGTAAGTGCCCATTTCCAACCCAATAATGTTTGAACCATTTCTTTTGAAATAGGGGGCAGAAAGTCAGTTGGTTTCTTAAAATATAGCTCTGAAACATAACACTGGAGAAAACTGGTATTCCAGAAAACATTGTAAATTATTTGCACATTTTCCTTACCCAATGACACCAAGTTACGGTAGTTCTCTAACATCACATCCCTGTACAAGGCCCTCTGGACAGGGTCCAGGCACTCCCACTCCTCCTGAGAGAGGTCTATGGCCATGTCACTGAATGCCAAGGATGTCTGAAATGAGAGACCCATTGTTTTGAATGTATTTTCAAGATGGAAAACCACTTTGCAGGAAAGAGGCAACATAACAAGCAATTAAAGTAGGATTCAAGCCTATGTCATGTGGGGAAAAATAAGGAAATTAGTATTTCTAAAGTAGAGTATCTATATGCTATTGGTACAAACAAAATGTCCTGTATATAATTAGATAACATACTTACCAAAGGGTCAAAGAATGAATAAAGTCAAAATTTCCCAATGAAATAAAAATATATAAATAAGCACACTGCCTATCATGTTCTTGCATTTCAAGTTCTGAATAAATGTGAGTTCCATTCTCTTTTCGCTTCAGGAAATGAAAAAAAAAAAAGAATTGTTTTCCCCGAGTTCCGGCCAAGATGGAGGCATAGGCAGTCGCATTGTGCTTCCTCGCGCAACCAAAACTAAAGACAACAAAAATTGAGAAACAACAAACAACCAGAACAGAGAGAAATTAATTGAACAGAAGTCGGGCTCCAGTACATCCAGACCGGTAAGGAGTGGCGGAGTCGGAGGCCTCCGGAGAGGGGTCGAGGGGTCCCAGCGGAAAGAAACGCTGGCTGGCAGGGGTGGGCGCACAGGGCGCAGCGGATGGACCGGTGGCGGACCCTGGGAGCGGGAGGCGACTAGCAGACCCAGTGAGGGACGCAAGGCAGCTGGCTGTCCGCAGCCACACGTTTGCACACAAACTAAGCAAAAACGGGCAGCGAAAACAGGCAGCGCCGCCGCGTTTCAAAGCTTAAGAGCCCCGTCTGGGAACTGAGGTCGGGAGACTCTCTCAGCCTCACAGGAGACTTCTCGGGGAAACCCACAGAGTCCGAGAAAGTGCACAAGCCCACCGCCCGGGAGCCAGCACAGCAAGGGCCCAATTTGCTTGTGGGAGGCAGTGGAGGGGACGGAAGTCCTAGAGAGAGCAGAGCAGGTGCCATTGTTCCCTCTCAGACCCCGCCCCCACATACAAGGTCACAACCCAGCGACTGGGGTGCGCCGCCCTGGTGAACACCTAAGGCTCCACCACCCTTACGAAACAGCCACAAC
>PVIA01002578.1:51029-156693 GCA_004024845.1 Tonatia bakeri
TGAGGAGAGGCTTAGGGACCTCCAGGACACCTTTAAACGTTCCAACATCCGAATTATAGGGGTACCAGAAGGGGAAGAGGAAAAGCAACAAATTGAGAACTTATTTAAACAGATATTAAAGGAAAACTTCCCCAATCTGGCAAGGGAAATAGACTTTCAGGAAGTCCAGGAAGCTCAGAGGGTCCCAAAGAAATTGGATCCAAGGAGGAACACACCAAGGCACATCATAATTACATTAGCTAAGGTAAAAATGAAGGAGAGAATCCTAGAAGCAGCAAGAGACAAGGAGACAGTAACATACAAAGGAGTTCCCATCAGACTGTCAGCTGATTTCTCAAAAGAGACCTTACAGGCAAGAAGGGACTGGCAAGAAGTATTCCAAGTCATGAAAAGCAAGGGCCTACATCCCAGATTGCTCTATCCAGCAAAGCTTTCATTTAGAATGGAAGGGCAGATAAAGTGCTTTTCAGACAAGGCCAAGTTAAAAGAGTTCATCATCACCAAGCCCTTACTATATGAAATGTTAAAGGGACTTACCTAAGAAAAAGAAGATTAAAAATATGAACAAAATGGAGGGTTAGCAACAGGGAAGTAGGAGGAAGAAGGAGGGGGAAAAGATATAGAGAATAAGTAGCATAGACAGTAGGTAGAAAATAGACAGGGGGAGGGTATGAATAGTATGGGAAATGTAGACACTAAAGAACTTATGACACATGGACATGAACTAAAGGGGGGAATGAGGGTGGGAGGGGATGGGCAGGGTGGTGGGGAGTGAAGGGGGAAAATGGGCCAACTGTAATAGCATAATCAATAAAATAAAGAATTAAAAAAAAAAGAATTGTTTTCCCCAAAAGTAATCTAAAACCTCTATCTTAGAAAACGGGACCTTGACTGACATCTGACTTCATTGAAACTCAGGCTCATCATCATGGAAGATAATGTCACAAGCATTTTTCCTTATTATAACAAATGACAAAGTCTTTAGTTAAACTGTTTGTTGGCTGGCTAATCATTTATCTTATGGATATATCAGACCAATCCTTCTTTCACATTTAGGCAGATCTTCCTCAATCCTGTGACTGAGCCTGTTTTCATCCCCCATTAGGGATCTAGAGAATCTTCCTTTCAGCTACCACCACCATCCCTCAGGATCACCTGCCGTGAACCTGAGCTACAGAACGCTGATGCAGGATGATCCACAATGATGCTAATGTCACTGGATACCAGCACGACCTCCTCAAGCCTCCTCCACAATCTCCTCAATAGGAAAATGTTCCTTTTTCCTATTGTTTCTCCCTTCGGGGACCACCACCACCATCCCCGCTGCCCCCACCTAGATCCCTGAGATCCCTACATGGAGGCCACACTCCAGTGCAGTCCTTTAGGCCTCTCAAGGTATGAGAGCTCAACACTAAGTTCCATCTTACCAACCTGCAGAACTCAGATCTGGGGAGTCTAATGGGATCATCATCTCTGTGTCATGGAATCATGACTCTAAAGAGGGAAGTTCAAATACTTCCCTCGTGAGAATTCATCTTTCACTCCTCCATCGACGCACCTGTGAGAGATGGTCACGTGCAGCAGTGATGATTAGGTAAACACAAGCAGGAGAGAAGAGAGGAGGCAGGCTCTCTCTGGAGCATGCCCATACCTTTCTTCCCTCTCAGGCATGCATCTTAATTTTCTCTCCTAAACTCTAAGGGACCCCATGAGACTCACGACCAGGGGAGAAATGGGCAGTGGCAGCTCATCCTGGACTACCCGAGGACCCTGTCTCCAAGGCCCCCTTTTCTCTGACTTTTCAGCGAGCTAACAGCAGCCCTGCCTTGGCTCATTTTTCTCCTTTGATGTTTCTCGGGAGCCAAAGCAGAGCGCCGCCTAGGCTGTCCTGTTGCTTCTTCTACTCTAAGCCCTTCCCTTGTTTCACTGTCCCCAGCTTTAATAAATGTACTCTCAAATATGTATTTTTTTTAAAGAGAAAGAGTGAAGAGACGCAAATGAGGAGCACGCTAGGTTATGTGGCACCATCGTCCACTGCCATCAGAGCAAATGAGGAGCAGATTCAGCAGTAGCTTTGTGTTCGGAAGGAAACTTCAGGATAATAAAAATGATCTCGTAAATTCAGAATCACAATGTTTCTAGGAGGAGAAACGTGAACTTACATGGGCCATCATTTTGGAACAGCAAGAACTTGTCAGTATTCTTTTGTTCCCTCCACTAGAGAAACACAGAGTCCAGAGAAGCCAGGGCTGGGGGCGAAACAAGAGGCTTTGAGACCAAATGTGTCTCAGAATCCCCAAATGACTTAAGTTAAAATGATTGTGTTTTGCCTTCTTTCTACTTCCATTTCCACAATACCCCACATACAAATCAGGAGAGGCAAGACCTGGGTTTGGGTAAAGCCAAACCCTCCCTATACCATGGAAACCACCTGTCAAGTGGAGATGCAGAACAGAGGCCTCCTGCAAGAAGCCAAATTAGGCTCCCCAGCACAGGGGTCTCTGGCCCACCCCAATTTCTGATGATGCTGAACTGTAGCTGAGACCAAATTGTTGAGTCCTGCCCTGAGCAGACCCTTCTCCCTCCGTGTCCACCTTCTAGAGCTGAGAAGGGGCTGCCCCATCCAAACCTGAATAACCTTTCATGGCTCAGATATCTGGACTCAGCAGACACATAGCCAGAGAATGGCAGGCAGCCTTTTTCACTGCAAAATGCACTTCCCATGCAGAGTGCTTCCCCAGCCAGAACTACAGCTTCAGAATACTCTGAGCTCTGTGAGCATCCAATCTCTATGTATTTCAGTAAAATTAGGATCCTCAGTATTGCTTTTCTGCAGGAAGTTACTACAGGCAGTGACTAATCCAGTCTCTCAATATCGAAGCTGCATGGTGTGAAGTCATGTCCATGGTCTCAAGGTGACAACAAAAATAGGTATTTTAAGTATCTTCTGTGGGTCCTTTATCATATTAACATTTAATCACGCAATGCAGTTATCTCCATTCTACAGATGAGGTAATAGAAGCTCAAAGTAAGGTTCCTGGCTCAAATTCAGTTAGAGGAAGAACTGTGTCTTGAGTTCATAGTTCTCTAAATAAAGCCAATTCTCTTTCAGCTCTGGCTGTTTTCTCTCTGCCCCAGGATATCTTCCTCTGAGTGGAACTTGAGCATAGATAATTCACTAAAAAATAACAACATACCATCCCCCAAAGTTATTAAATTTCAACACAATTGAGGAGACACTTGTTAAAGAAATAAGGAAATACCAATTTACAGGTATTAGATTGGTATGCATATGAGCAAGGGCATGGGGAAATGGATATTTTGTAGATGCTGTGGAATTGTGCAAGTTTTAAATAAGGAATGTAGAAGTATGTGAAAGAATTTAACCACACAAACCTACTTTTAGGGCTTTGTCACAAGGAAATGATTGTAAATGCATATTTAGATGTGTGCAGGGCAGGCGGCGCTCAGCATTCTGAGCCCAGTGCCAGTTGGCTGAGATATTATATAGATATTAAGTACTGTACTAAATTGGAAAGAATATTTAAAATATATGGAAAAATATTTTGGGTATACTATAAATAGAAAAATCAGGTTAAAACCAGAATGTACAATATGACCACATTTGTAAAAAATACACATATATGCACACATGGAGACAGAGAGACAAAGAGAAATAATGAAAGACAGACAGGTAGAAATCAAGACAGAGAAAAAAGTTCAGAAAGTTATCTATCCATGTGCTACAATTTCTAACCTGTATGACATATTTTTGATATCCCTTTTGCTTAAGTATAATCCATCACTTTTATAAGCAGTATAAAATATACACATTTGATGTATGTATGCAATTATTTCATTTTGATAAGAGAAAAGTCTTCCTTTTTAAACCCCTTCTCTTGAACTTGGAGAAAGAGCTCAAGATAATCTAAAACCAGCTGTTATCGACTCACAGATACAAAGAACAGACCAGAGGACAGGGCAGTTGAGGGACTGGATTAAAAGGTGAAGGGATTAAGAAGTACAAACTGATAGTTACAGAAGAGTCATGGGGACATGAAGTGCGGCGTGAGGAATGGAGTCAGTGACAGAGTAACAGCTATGTGTGGTGCCAGCTGGGTGCTGGAGACATCCAGGGGGCTGCTTTGTGAAATGTATGATCGTCTGACCACTGCGCCACACACCTGAAACTAATACAAAATAATACTGAATGTAAACTGTAGTAAAAAATAAAATCAGCTGGTATATTAAGCATCAGCTTGAAATCCATTTATCATCACAGAGTTCCCCTGGGCTCAGAATAATCTGGTCGAAACCTAGAGAGGTAACTAGAGAAATAACATCTCTTTCTTATGAACTGCCAAGGCACGTGACCTGAGTTTCTCTGGCAGCTTTTATCTTCTAGCTCATACTTACTCAGTCTATTCTGATTTTATATTATTGATGTTATAAGAAGCTTAAGGGTAGCAATTATGTTTTCAGTGCTTGTATGCCTCTAATTAATTACTACCATAAGATCCAGGTATACTATGAGCCTTTATGTCTGATATTTGACTGCAATTCCAGTTTTAGGCAGTTTTTCTCAGGAAATGGTTATATAAGTACAATAAGATATATGCATACAATGTTTATCAATAAACAACTTAGAGTAACCAAATATTATAAATATAAACAGTGCAGGAGGCAACAGATTAAATAAATTATGGTTAGTTATGATGGCACACTGAGGCCTTATTAATACTGATTATATTGGTGCATATTTATTGTTGAAGAAATACACTCATGATGAGTTACTGATCGATACAGGCAACTTAAGAAGTATATAAGACTATGGGGGGACTTCAATGTCATTAATAACACACTCTTTCGTCAGACCTTCAGAATGTGAATCCTAGTCTGATAGCTACTGACTTTTCAGCTAGTTTACTGATAAGCTAGGGAGAAGAACAGCACATATCTCAGAGCTGTCATGAAGACTGAGATAGTACAAAATTAAAGATATTACATATCCTTTATTCTATTGTTAATAAATAAAATTTCTTCCTACTGTTTTCATAGTGAAATTTGAGTCTCATGCCCATTTTTTTATAATGACATTTTAAATATTTTAAAGGGGGGGAGTGTGAGTGGGAGGGGGTAGGCAGGGTGGAGGGGAGTGAAGGGGAAAAATGGGACAACTGTAATAGCATAATCAATAAAATATATTAAAAAATAAAAAATAAACAGCTAACATCTTAAAATAAAAACAATTTTTTCACTTTGAATTTGAAAATCAAAAGAAGTTTACTCTTGTCCCCATAGCTACCAAAGAGGAGACGCCCTTGTTCAACAGAAAACTAACCAAAAGAACCTAATAAGGCATTAAATGGAGAACTTTAGTAAGAGGTTCAATCTTATTTTCCTATCCTATGTAAAGACTTATGTGAATATTTATAGTCATTACCATTTTACTCTGCTTTCTACTATTATAAATCTGTCCTACAAAATATTACTTGCATAATGGGGCTTTAAAAGATACTTGGACAGGGGAGGATATTGCTATGTCCTGGGAAAGCAATCTTAAACATCTAAAAATTATGTAATCCCGAAGGGTTATCTGATTTGATAAATTGTGCAATAACAATTACTTTTAACTGATTTATATAACCCTAAAAGGTGTAAACACCTGGAAGTTTAATCAAACTAGAGGGGTTCACGGGCACTTTCCTTTCTTCTGTTCTTGGAGTATAAGAAACCTATAGCTTTGCAAAATTACTTTCTCCAAATAGGAGATGGACGGTCTTTGTGTCCTTTAAATGGTCAATTAGTACAATTTCTAGTCTGCAGAAATACACAAACAAGTGCAAAGAAAAATTTTGCTACAGTATACCTTCTCCTAATATTAATACTGATGCTGGGGCCATTTTAACTTTCTTCTTCATAAGTCCTTCATGTAATAGAACTGAATAAATTTTTTTCAAAAATGAGCAAAAAAAATTAATTCCATAATCTTAAGTGTGCAATATTACTTTACTCATGTGTGCTACTTTTTTAAATGATAAACTCTTTATAAACATAAATCTCAACCCGCTGATCTCTTGGAAAAACCCCTGCCCGTGATGACACAGATTTTCATACTCAGACTTCCAATCACATTCCTGCCCCCAAAAGCCTTTAAAAAATTAAAAAGTAGATGCCTGTGTCACTTACTGGCACTAATCAAACCACCTCTGATCTTGCCTTACTTTTAAACTGAGGTTTTAGAGATCAATGATATGATTCCACACTAATCCCGATAAAACAAAGCTTTTAGACTCCAGGATAAGCATTTCTTCTTATTATAAAAAAGTGAGTGCAGAGGAATGATTAGAAGAATGAGGAGGGAGCATTTGAGGGCCAGTAAGGAGAGGATCTACGTGGTCCATCAGCTACTGGGAAAAAAGGCCTAGGACAGGCCACTGGCCATTTCAGGAAAATAAGCAATGTTTCCATTTTCTAGGAACAAAAATGCAGCTACGAACAAAGGGGAAATACAAACTCACTCGATCTGGATTCAGATGTCCAACTTCCTTCTTCCTCAGAAGCCAGCCCTGTTTGGTGGAATGGCAGGACTGGGGAAGAAGGAACTCATGAGGTACCAGAACTTTCTTAGATCATAAACAGACCAAGAAAATCCCCTCCAGGGCCACACCTGCTCAGATCTCACACACTAACCAGATGGGAGAGGGAAGCTGGAATCTGTCTTTGAATTCACAGCAGAACCTAGGATTAGAGGTATGAAAATGCCATGGTTCTGACAAACGTAGCAGCACTCACAGTGCCTCCAAGTAGGGACAGTCTCTCCTATCATTTAGTCCCAGAAGTCAGTCTCAGGGACACTTCTAGCTCCAAAAGTCCCACCCCAAAGCCCAGGACTGTGTGCCTTGTTGCTGAGAACCCCCTTCCTAGTGCTCAATACAGTATCTGACTTTTTTCTTTGAGGACATTGTTCTGTGCACACACTCGGGGCTGTGAGAAGACGCCTGGGATACACACTAGGGGCAGCCTCGTAGCCTCACGCAGGGTCACAGAAGCCCAGCCTGTACCTGACCGGCAGGTGCGCACGCGCATGCCCAAGCACACCACCCGTCTAGCTCGCAGAGTACCCCTCCTTTATCTCTCACACACGCACAGGTCCGAGGCTCCCTGCACGATGCGTGCCATCCGTGCCACGGGGCTCTTCATTTGGGGCAGCAACCCCGACCCCACTCCTGCTCCAACGAGGCCTGCTGCGTCTCACCTAGGCTGACTCCTTCCTTGGCTGCAACAAATTCCACCCGTGGTGAAACCACCTAGAACGCATTGCCGAGGACCCTCAGACTTCCAGTTAATTCTGACCCTGGGGTTTCTGGGAAATGTAGTCCACAGCCCGGAGCAAGTGGGCTTGGGCTCTGAAAGCACCGGCGCGGGCCCAAGCGCGGGCCCAGACCCGCGCGGAACCCGCAGTTACAACCCAGACCCGGCGAGCCGCGTGGGGAGTTTAGGAAAACAAACAAGGGGTTCTTGTACCCGGTTGCTGTCTGGGCTGTGCAAACTTCTCCAGACTGCCAGTGCATCCATAGGTGTGACCCTGAGGCCGAGTGCGTGCGGGACTTGCGGGAGCTCTGGCAGGTGGATTTTGTCAGTTTGTTCTCCGGAGGTAGTCCTGGCCCCTTGGTACACAGCGTGAGCTTTTTATGTGTATCTAAAAGAATGAGTGTATGGCCCTTTGTATCTGGCTTGTGAGCTTGCGTGCTTCTGTGAAAGTTGTGGGACCAACTGCACTCTCTCTGGCTGCACGTCACAGAAAGTAGCTTGGAGTCTGACTGATAACTGTAAGCAGTGAGGTGCCAGGTTCAGTGGGAGACTGTGGCTGTGCTTAACTGTGACTGGAGACACGTGTTGGATGGTGTGGATGCGTGGGTCGCTGTGTGACTGGGATTGTACAGTGTCTAGGCGCAAGCCAGGCTGTATGAAGATGGGTATGGGTGATTCTGAATATATGGAGATGTGGGACATCATAGGATCCAGTGGCATCGTGACTGTGTGTTTATGAACTTATGCTACCACCGGCCTGTTTTGCAGAATAAAGAGAATATGGTGCATCTTCTTGCAGCATAAGCTTTATTTAAAGATTTGGACCACAGATTTGTAATTTACCCGCCAAATCATTGTTTATATAGACTCAACTGATTTTTTTCATAAAGAAAAATGCATAATAACATAATAATTTTCTTTAAACATCAAATGACTCTTCTACTCCTCAGTGCTGTTTGGAGTGTTTGACAGATAAATGTGAGAGTCTTAGACTGAGGAAATCGTTTTACATTTGGAAAGGCAGTGTGCCAATGAATAGTGAGCTCACGACTAGAGTCAGTTCTGGACTGTGGGTCAGACTTCATTAGTCCTACTTTCTGAAGAGGCAAAGAACATTTTTAAGACCATGCACAGTCCATGAGGGAATGACTTGCTTTATTTCAAATTATAACACATTCTGCTTTTCCTCTTGCCTTGCCTTTCTAAATAGTTCAGTCCAAAATCCATAAGATGGGCTCACTGCAAGGGTTCAGAGCCCGAGCTGGAGAGGTGGGCGTTTATGCAGGGGGTGGCCTGGTGCAGGGTGACAGCCTCCTAGAGGGCATTCCAAGTGGAATGGCCTGGCATGGGGTTATTAACATGGACAGGGTAAGGAGGATTTCAGAGCCAGGCGGCGTGAAGCGGGCACCTGGGTATGAGTACTGCCGTTATTGGGTGTTGGAGCCCCAAAGAGGTGTTTGAGACATAGAGGTAGTGTCAGAACCCAATATCCATTCTCCCAGCTAAGGCGAGTGGCTGCTACCTCTTATCAATTACAGCTTTCTCCTCACTCTGCTCTATCTTAAAAGGTAACATTTATTACAATGCCTAATGATAATAAAATTCCTCTTGCTTCCTGGCAGCATCCAATACAGAGCAAAGTCCTGCTTCCTGAACTTCTCCCTAAAATCACCTTACACCACCCCAAATCCTTCAATGTCTTTCCTAGCACTCTCTTCCTAAGATGCTGCACAGTTCCCCGTGGTGTGCGTCCTCCCTCATTGTAATGAGTGCTAAACCCAACTTGTTCAACTGCAGGGGTGTTCCTGGGGTGTCTCTGGCTGGAGGTGTAGCTAATTGTAACATTATTATTATTATGGAAGCTTTTGCTCTCATTGGCCTTGGCTCGTGCTTACTTTCAAGATGTAGAAAGTAATTTTCAATGTAGAGCATGCCCAGGAGGTCTTGGACCCCCAGAGGAACTGCGTTGACCAGGGTCACTCTTGACTGGAGTGTTTTCACCTAAATGAAGTGGAGAAAGGCCCTGTGAAGTGTCGTGTGGACAGATAAGGAAAAGCATGGTCTCCGCCTCTGGAGTCTCCACATCTCCTCAAAGATTCTCCGAGAGCTTTAAGTCACACAAATGATCAGGACAAAAGTGAAAACGACGAGGACACTAGAGAAGATTCTGTCCTAATCATCTTTCAGATTCCTTATTTTTCAGAGCCCCAATTAAATGCCAACTCTCTCAAGCAGAAAAAGTAGGCCCCACATTATTAAAATATTAACTGTGGGATTTCCTTAATTGGCCCCCTATCTTTACCCAGGTCATTGAGAACTGGGGCTAAGTCTGAGTCATCTCTGAAAAATCGGTCGCTCCCTCCAGATTGCCGGCAATGGGGTGTTGAGCGAACACTTCTCAATAAGTCAAAGCACCAGATAACATTCCTGCCCAAGGAACAATTTGTCATATAGACTCAAGCAGAGAATACCTTGCAAGAGGAGAGCCCTTCAGTTTTTGGGAAGGACTTGGGTTTTTTCTCATATCTCTAGTGCTTTATGCTGTTTATCTTATTTCACATACTCTTCTCACTGTCCCTTGGGACTTCGGTACTGTGCCCATTCAACTGACGAGTCTGACGGCGTGATGGTTTAAGGCAGACGCTTCAAGTTGCACCACCATCCAAACTCCGAAAAGGATGTTCTGTTCAGGTTGTGGCAATGTCCTTTGCCTGCGTTATTTTCTTTGCTGTCATTTCTGGGGCACATGGCTTTGTTCTTTTCCCAATCTCTTTACCCTTCACTGATGTTCAGGGTGTTTTGTCACTTGGGCAATTCTCCTCCTTTACCTTCCTCCTTCCATATATATAACTGGCTTGTAAGAGCCTCTTTTCCTTACTTTATTTTTCTGTGATTTTCTTATTGTCATTTTTAAGTGCCTAATTCAAAAGGTCAAATATTGTAGAAAGTATATAGTAAAACAACAAAAAGCATTCCCATGGCACCCTCACCCCGTGTTTCCCTGCCTGCTTCTAAGAGGCAACAACTTCCTGTGCTTCATTCCTTTTGAAATTTACTTCCATATTTCCAAATTATATGCTTCTGTGACCTCCTCAGTCTTAGGTATTACCAGCTACTGAATGTGGAAGATGAGGACTCTGGGTGTCTTACCAGCCCGCTTTTGTCTCTTTTCTCTCATGCTGCTGTTCCCTCGGAAGGAACCCTTCGGCTGTCACGTAACCCCATCTTCATCATGGAACCCCGCCCCCTCATCAGTGCTCCAGGCCCACCAGCCCAGAGACCACTGGTTCAGCCTTTCCAGAGTAACCCTGTGGTCTTCAGCCAGGCCGGAGAAGGGTCATGGGCCTGAGATAACATACCTTGTTTATTCAGTGCGTGCCAGGTTCTAATCACACTGGATGTATGAACTGATTTTTGTATAACCTTTCAGATAGTCATCTCCAGCCCTTCCTTTCAGTACCTGGCACCTGATTTGTGAAATGGGCATGTTTCTGTGCTTCCCTTTAGTTCAGGTTCATGCTTCCTCAGGTCTGCTACATCCATGAGAAGGTATCTGCCTCTTTCCAAAATTGCACTAGTGCCATCTCCTCTCCTGGGAGATGTGCGGGGGCTTTGTTTTGTGGTCAGGGGCCATGGTCTGGAGTCATTTTCCATCCCTTTCCCCAGGTTTCTGAAGTCCTTCTGTTTGAATTCTTTGCTTCTCAAGCTGTAGCCCAGGCCATGCACCTCACCCACTCATCTATCAGAACAGGAGGGGCACACAGGACCCTATTCAAGGCCCAGGATAACAAAAAAGAATTTAAGACTCCCAAGAAGAAATTAAATGGATTCAATCCTGTGTATTTATTGAATAAATCAATCCTGGGTAAAGAGAAAAAAGAACTAGGTTTGGGGACAGAGGCTGGGGAAGTGAGGGAAGAAGTCCCTGGGTCCTGTGTAGAGGGGTCACTTGTAAAACTCATGCTCCTGTTCATCCTTCTTGATGACTGTCTTGTAAGCTTTCTCGAAGTCCTTTGCCAGAACAATGTAACGGTTCTCTCGGACAGCCAACATTCCACTCTGTTAAAGGGTGAGAGTTAAAAGCTGCCCCCAGCACTTCCCAGCTCTAGTGAGGGTGAAGGAAAAGAGACAGGGCCCAATACCCCGGGAGGCAATGAGGGATGGGAGGATTGCAGTAGAATGCTCTCAAAGAGGAAGGGTCTTCACGCACCCCCAGCCTGACCCAGAGAAAAATGATCACTCACCTCCTGACAGATGGAATTGATATCTGCTCCTGAAATCTTATCTGGTCGGGCCACATCTGCAGTGGGTGAGTTAAGGAAACCATTCCCGGCATGGTGGGGTGAGTGCCTGGAGCTGGAAGTAAACCTTGGGCCGTCGTTGCCACCACTCCCCTCCCTGGACTTGGGTGTCCCACCTCCACACCGTGGGTCACGCCAATGGAAGAGGTGGAAGTGAAGAGCCAATCCCCATTCCCAAATGTGACCCTCCCCTCACTTCTGGAGCAGGATACAATCTTCCAAGTCAACCTCCTCAGAGAGGTTCATCTTGCTGGTGATAGTGGAGAAAATCAATCTCTTCTGGCGGCGGTCAGGGAGTGGAAATTCTATCTTACGGTCAAGCCGTCCTGGCCGCAGCAGGGCAGGATCTAGGGTGTCTGCTCTGTTCGTTGCCATGATCACCTGGCATTGGGGACAGGCCAGGTCAGACCTCTGTCCCTACTATGTCCTCCTTCCCGCCGTAATACCTGCCCCTCACATGCCAGCCCCACCTTCCCAATTCCCATACCACACCTGCCCATCACAAACCCCGAACCTTGACATTGACATTCTGGTCGAATCCATCCATTTGATTTAGCAGCTCCAGCAGGATTCTTTGAACTTCTCTGTCAGCTGGAGTATGCAACACAGTCAGTCTAAGGCATTACATATGACAGGCCTGCCCAAGACCCCAGTCCCTGTCTGGGCATCACTCACCCCCAGTCTGGGCATCACTCACCCCCAGTCTGGGCATCAAATCTCTTGGTGGCTATGGCATCGATCTCATCTATGAAGATGATGGCAGGTGCATTCTCCTTGGCCAGACGGAACACATCCCGGACCATGCGGGGGCCCTCGCCCAGGTACTTCTGTACAAACTCCGAGCCCACAACTCGGATGAACGCAGCTGATGGCAAGATGACAAGGGTTAAACAGGGACGGGCCTCCTGTAGGGCCCCTTCTGCTGTAGCTGAAACTGGGAATTCCCTGAGGACGTCCTTCCTTTGAATGCCCACTCCAAGTAGCCAGGTCATTTTCTAATACCCCGCACTGAGTCCTGCAGCATCGAGGACCAGCCATCCGCCTGCATCCCACAGCCACCCAGCAGCACAAATCATGAACCCCATCCACAGGTGCCCCCCCCAACATGCAACAATCAGGACATTTAAGAAAAATGTGTATGTGCTTCAACGTGCCTATATGGAGAAGAGCTAGAGACATTCATGGAGTCCAGATACAGAGAAAACTGGATTTCCAGAGCACTTGAAAAATTAGTAGAGGGTAAGCTGCCATACACAAAGACATGTTACCTCACTACAGGCTCCAACTTCCCCTTTCTTGCAAGAATCAGGGACACAAGCACGTCTTCTGACATAATTGACAACTGTCAATGGGGATGAAGACAGGTTCTGGTTCCCTCCTTTTCAGCTTATTCTTAAAGTTTAACATGTAAAGCTGCAGCTATCATTCTCTGGCCCTGATTCTGCTTAGTTGTTCTCTTCGTGAGTTCGGCACTGTGTGACGTGTAATCTACTCCCTTATCGGTTCAAGAGCGCCCCCAGCTGGGATACCACCTCCGCGACTACATGAGAGATGGGGACTGTTCCGTGCACCGTCACGTCGCCAGCACTCAGAGCACGGCCTGGCGCGTCGGGCACACGGTATGAAGTGAACGGATGACTGTGTTCTAAGTGTTTAGTTCTGTGTCCTCAGCCATGCTGGGACTTGTGCAAGGCCGGGGACCAGGGGACAACTCTGATTCATTGTTGCATCTCAGCCCAGGGCCTGGGAGAGCAGAAGTCTAACGAACTGCTAAGCAGGTGAACGATAATGGCATGGCTAACACCCACTGTCTACTTACTACGTGCCAGGTACACTTCTAGATTTGTATTGATTTAATCCTCTGAATCCAGGAATACAGGAAACAGGAATCACAGAGAGGCTAACTTACTGAGTAATTACATAAACTAACTTGCATAAGTAGTACTAACAAATGGCTGTAGGGGAGCCAGATTTCAAACCCGGCAGTCTGGTACAGAAAACCCACTGCTAAACCACTGCCTTCTACTCCCTGCCTCACATGTATTAAGATTTTAAGATGTGCTGAGCCTTGACTTTATGCTTTATAAATAGTAATACATTGACTTCCTGACATTTTGACTGGAACCTACCAGAATACTTTTATAAACAACCACAATATATAGGTGTGTGAAGCAATCAAAACAGCATGACATCCCACTGTGTGGGATGGACTCTTACATCTTGTTTCATTATTTAAAATGCTGGTTGTGGCATTGTTCCATCTCTGACCCCTTCTCCACATACAGCACCACAATACAGCAAAGTGGGTTGCCCCACCCTGGCAAATACCTAAGGCTCCACCCCCTACACATAACAGGTGTGCAAGACAAATAGGACCCAAATGAAAAAATAGATCAAAACTCCAGAAAAAGAACTGAACAATGAGGTGATAGCCAACCATTCCGATACAGAGTTCAAAACACTGGTAATCAGGATGCTCACAGAAATGATGGAGTATGGTTGCAAAATAGAGGAAAAAGTGAAGGTTATGCAAGGTGAAATAAAGAAAAATATACAGGGAACCAACAGTGAAGGGAAGGAAACAGGGACTCAAATCAATGATTTGGAGCAGAAGAAAGAAAGAAACATTCACCTGGAACAGAAAGAAGAAACAAGAATTAAAAAAACTGAGGAGAGTCTTTAGAACCTCCTGGACAATTTTAAACGTTCCAACAACCAAATCATAGGGGTACCAGAAGGAGAAGAGGAAGAGGAAGAAATGGAAAACTTATTTGAAAAAATAATGGAGAACTCTCCCAATCTGGCAAAGGAAATAGACTTCCAGGAAGTCCAGGAAGCCCAGAGAGTCCCAAAGAAGTTGGATCCCAGGAGAAACACACCAAGGCACATCATAATTACATTAGCCAAGATGAAAGATAGGGAGAGAATCTTAAAAACAGCAAGAGAAAAGGAGACAGTTTCCTACAAAGGAGTTCCCATAAGACTATGAGGTGATTTCTCAAAAGAAACCTTCCAGGCAAGAAGGGGCTGGAAAGAACTATTCAAAATCATGAAAAGCAAGGACCTACATCCAAGATTACTCTATCCTACAAAGTTATCATTTAGAATGGAAGGGCAGATAAAGTGGTTTCCAGATAAAGTCAAGTTACAGGAGTTCATCATCACCAAGCCCTTATTATATGAAATGGTAAAGGATCTTATCTAAGAAAAAGAAAAAGAACAAAACTATGAACAGCAAAATGACAACAAACTCACAACTATTCCCCTCCCTGCCACTAAACCGAACCTAAAAAAATAAACTAAGCAAACAACTAGAACAGGAACAGAACCACAGAAATGGAGATCACACGAACAATTATCAGTGGGGAGCGGGAGGGGAGAATGGGTGGAAAAGGCACAGGGAATAAGAAGCGTAACTGGTACACACAAAATAGATGGGGAGGTTAGGAATAATACAAGAAATGAAGAGCCAAAGAACTTCTATGTATGACATAAACTACGCAGGGCTGGGTGGTGGGGATGCTGGAGGGAGGGGGGTGCAGGGTGGAGGAGGATAAAGGGGAGGAAAAAATGGGACAACTCTGATCAATAAAATATACTTAAAAACCATAAGAAAATAAAACTCTGGTTGCAACCCATGAATTGGAATTCCTAATTACTAATGGGCCACAGCCCACTGTAGTAAAACACCGAACTATTTTGTTAATTCTCACACTCATCCTGTGAAGTGCGTCTTCTATGAGATAAGGAAAGTAAGGCATGAAATAAAGTCATCTGCCCAGGACTAGACAGCCAGCGAGTAAGAGGCAAAACGGGGCTTTTGACCCCAGAGCCAGTGTTCTTGATCACCGTGCTGTGCCACTTCCTGGGGAGGACGAGCGAGCAGGGAGCAAGGCTGGAAAAGCCCAGGCCGGAGCCTGAGGGAGAGAGGGAGAGACGGAGTGGCTCACCAGTGGTGTGATGAGCCACGGCCTTTGCCAACATGGTCTTCCCACAGCCGGGCGGGCCGTACATGAGGACGCCTCGGGGAGGATCGATGCCTATCTGAAATGCGGAAGGAGAGGAAGATGGATGAGGCAGGGAGTCCTGTCACCAACCCGAAACTCGGCAGGGCCTTTCCCTTCCCTGCCACTGCAGCCCCTCACCTGCTTGTAGAGCTCAAAGTGTGTAAGCGGGAGCTCCACTGCCTCCCGCACCTCCTGCTTCTGGATGTCCATGCCGCCAATGTCTGCATACATCACATCTGGCTTCTGGTCTGGTGGGAGAGCAGAGCTGGGACTCCCAGCCCGGCCCTCTGGGCCCCTCAGGCCCCTCAGGCCCCTCAGGCCCCTCAGGCCCCGGCCCCTCACCTGAAGTGAGCATCATGATGCTGCTGTCCGCCTCGGGAGGCAGCACGTCCACCAGTGCATTGCTGTGCTTGTGGAGCGCCACGGAGGCATTGGGCTTGAGCAGCTCGCGGTCGATGGTGCTCAGGATGCGCACATAGTAGTTGGAGCCTTTGGGAAGGGGAAGGAAAGGGAGAGGGGGAAATGAGAAGTGCCAGAACTGTCCCCTCCCCGCGACCTCACAGTTGTGCCCTCCAGGCCACCACTGTCTCTCACTCAAACCCAGACTGCCCCACCTCGCCTCTGGTCTGTCCGCCACGTTCACACACACACCCCGGTGTCCAGCAGCCTCCTGGAAGGCTTCCGCCTGACTTTCCCCTGGCTCTCTCTTGGCTCTCTCTCACCGCTGTGTCCCTACATGTTCTCCGTATTTTCCCCCAAATTGTGCTGCTCCTCCTGGATCTGTCTCAGGCAGGCCCATGGTCCCTAGTCACTAGCGAGAGTCCCACGGCTCATCCTGGACTTTTCTCCTCTTCCCTTCACAGGTCTTCAGTCATTACGACCCATTAGTCGCTATGACCTTCCACCCGGCCTCCTGAATGTCACTGCAACCAATCTGTCCTCCCCTCTCCTGGGTCCTGCCCTGATTCAGGTCCTAACATCTGGGTCTCTGCACCAACTCCCTCCTGCTCACTCAGATCGTCTCACCTCTCCGATCCCCCTCTGCGTTCATGGTAGTGACATACACACCTCCTTCCAGGCTCGGTCTCTCTCCCGACCTTCACACTTGGCCGTCCAGTATTCTCCCAGACACTCCCTGTGATGTCCTAGACTTCCCTCCCTATCTCCTTGTAAATCTACTCCTCCTCTGACCATGTTGCCACCTCATGGATAGCCCCACTGTCCCCCATGTCCTACAGGTCAAAGACACAGGCCTCATTCTGGATCTCTCTCTCCCTTCACTACCTCACGAACAGCCCATCAGTCCAACTCCAGGCCCAGTCACACACTCTTCCCTACAACCTTTACCAGAACGTGGCTCGGTCCAGAGAAGTGGGCAGAAGCAGGAAAGACAGATAAGATACGGAGACAATGGCCATCACGAAGGCATAGCCTGGACCGATGTTAGTAACAGCAGCTTCCATACACTAAGTCCTTACCAGAGCCCAACCTCTTAACGCTGTACTCATAGTTTCAAAGTGCAGGTCCCAACCCAGAAGTAGTCATGGAATCAACTTAGAGAGTCATGACTAGCACAAGCTTTAAAGTAAAAGACTAGAACAGAATGAAAAAGCAATTAGAGCATGTCACACATTGTAGGGCTAAATAACATTTGGTCAAACTTTTACCTCATAAGTTATACACACACGTGCACAGAGTGAGAGGGAGAATGTAAAACATATTCCCACTTTTGCATCAGACTCAAAATACTTGGAGAAACGCCATTACACTGTCTTGCCTTGTTTGCTGTCACAAGACCCCAGCATAGTTCCTGGCACGTGCCAGGAAACACTGAACAGTTGCTCGACGCACAGGTGAGTGAACGACATGCTCCCCACGCCCCACTACACACACCTGTGGTGGAGCCCACAATGGCTGTGTTCTGATCCACAGCCTCCAGAAACTGCCCTATAACCAGTGGGATGCTCTGGATTCGCTTCACCTCCTCCTGGGCGTGGAGGAATTCCTTCTTCAGGTTCTTTTGCTCATCCTTGATGTATTCCTCCTGCACCTCCAGGAACTCCAGCTCTTGCTGCAGCTTCTGTGAGCAGAGACGGGAGACTCAGGGGACGGCTCCAGGCCTCGCTAAGCCAGGGAGTAGTGGAAGGAGGTGGGAGTGTGGGACATTGGACCCCGTGCAGGGTCTGGATCGGGGATAAATGTACCTTGTAGCGGCTGTACAGGTCCTCCAAGTCCTCAGGCTCAGGTCCCAGGAAGGACAGGCCAGTCTGGGGACGTGACACTGACAATGCTGGGATCTCATCCTAAACCAAGGTGGGAAATGCAGGTTGGAGGAAGAGAGTCCCCCTCATGAAAGACTCTGACTTAACCATGGAGTCACGCATCCCCTAACAGGCTCCTGCCACCCTTCAGGCCCTCTAAACAGTCCCTGGAAACCTTGCAGGGCCTTAATAGGACCCTGATGTCAATTAGCCTCCCCAACAGATCTTTTGCTATCATATGCCACTTGTAACATGTCCCCAATGTCACCTAACTAGGGCCTAAATGTCTCCTCAACTCTGTACCAGAGCCCGATGCCTTCCAGCCCCCTCAACGGGTCCCTAATGTCATAAGGCTCACATATAGGCTGTTAAAGTCACCATGCCTTCAAACAGTCGTGGAATCACCCAGTTACCTTCCGCCCCAAGACTCCTCATGTCGCAGAACCCCCAGCTCACATTAAGCCTTTATGTCATCCAGTTTCCCGGGTAGGCCCCAAACATTACTCGGCCAGACCACAGTTTCTACTTAGCCCTCCAACGCCAGCCAAGACCCGAACGTCAGTCAGCAACCCAGCCCAGCCTCCGGTATCATTCAGCCCCAAGGCCGAGTCCCACGCATCACTCATGACCCTACCCCAGCCCCAGCCCCGCCAGGGCCCGGATGTCACTAGGCACTCTCAGAGAGGCCTCTAAATCATTCAGACTCAAAGAACCTCTAACGTCATTCATTCCCCCATGCCAGCGTTCCGAGCCTTACTGCCATTCTAACATCACTCAGCTCCACAGCCCAGGCCTCGATACTGCACAAAGCTTTCCATTGAGGGCTCCGAAATCACCCCGACCCGGACCGGATCCTGCAGTCACTCAGCGCCCCACTCAGATCAGTCTTGCCCTGTCCCCGAGAGCCAAGCCCCCACCTGACCTGAGCCTTCTCCACCAGGATACCTATCTCCTCCATAGTGACCAAGCCCGCCTGTGTGTAGCCCGGCCAGCGCCAGTCACCGCTTCCGCTGCCGCCACCGGAAGGCGAGGGCCTGGGTGGATTGTGGGAAACGTAGTTTAAGACGTGGCTGAGAGAGAGCGGACAGGGAAGGGTAGGACCGAGCGAAAGGAGGCCCTTGCCCTGGGCTCCGCCCCCAAGATAAGCTCACTAGCTCTCCCCACCGCGTACTGCGTGGGGCTGGGCCCGGCGATGCGCGTGCGCAGTAGCACGCAGTGGCGCCACCTCGCGCGGCAGCTTCGGTCACGGTTTCTTCGTCAGTAGGAGGCACTACTCTGCCGCTCTTTCAATTGAAGAGTTTATCGGAAACCTGTCAGGAAGTTTGGCGGCCAAGTGCTCTTCGTCCTTATTTAACGGCGGGGCTGGAGACGCCTGGGGCGCCGTTCAGGGGAGCTCCACGTGGGCGACGCGGGCGGATTGTCCGCAGAAGGGTCTGAAAGCCCGGCCTACCCCGCAGAGTGACATCGGGCCTCAGCACCAAACCTTGGTTAGCGTTAGCAGAGAATCTAATAGAACCCAGGCATGTGAGGGCTGGGGAAAACAAGCAGTGGTGCCAGAAGTTGAGTCACACAGCTGTTAAAAAGGGAAAGGAGGGAAGAAGGGAGAAAAGGAGGGAACAACAGGCCAAAATGGAGTTGCTTTTGCTAAACCAGTCACCAAGCCAAAACTTGGTAACTAACCTAGTAATTGCAGTTTTAGCCACTCCCGGGAGTGGAATTTTAAGCCAATCAGCCTGGTGGTTCCTGATCATCACTACTGAGGTCACCTGCCCGACAGACCCCCCACCCGGCTTCCTCTATTGCAGGGTGTCCAACCTTTTGGCCTCTCTGGGCCACACTGGAAGAAGAGTTGCCTTGGGCCACACATTAAATACTCAAACACTAACGAAAACCGATGAGCAGAAGAAAGGTCCATGCATAATTTTCGTGATAATCTGCCACCACAGATAAATAAAAAAGTCTTCACATAATAACCCTAATTATGCAGCAACCCTTTTCGCAATCTTTTAAAATCACTGAGCAGGTCCCAAGTTCGTGATCATGAATATAGAAAATGTACATATCTAAGTAATAAAACAATAATAAAACTAATATTTTAAGTAAATTTATGATTTTGTGTTGGGCTGCATTCATAGCCAGTCTGGCGGTGGGCTGGACAGCCCCGCTCTAAAGGAAGGTATCCTTGCCTGAAGTAATACACTCTTTTAACTCCTTAGTCACACCTTCTTCCTGCCTATTAAAACCTTCCATTTTGCACAGCTCACCTGAGTGCCCTTCTACTTGCTAGATGGGATACTGCCCAGTACATAGATCGACAAGTTTACTTGGTTGGATCTTGTTCTTTAACATGAGAGACTTGCAATCCTATGCCAGGCCCTGTGCTTGAGTCTTATTTGCAACAGTGAATTGAGTCTTGACATCATGTTTGCTCTTTTACAGAGAAGGAAACAGAGCTATGAAGCCATTTGGCAGTCACAAGGGCCAGATCACAGGGCCCCAGATCTGTCTATCCCCAAAGCCTATGCTTCTGACCCCAGGGATACACTGCTGCTGTCATAGCAGCTACAGTCCTTGTTAAGTGCAGGCATACGTGGGGGATATTGCAGGTTTGATTCCAGACCACCACAATAAAGTGAATATCAAAATAAAGAGAAGTCACATGAAGGTTTTGGTTTCCCAGTTCATATAAAAGTTATGTTTATACTATACTGTAGTCTATTAAGTATACAGTAGTAGTATGTCTATGTACCTGAATTAACTTAAAAATGTTACTAAAAATGCTAACCATCATCTGAGTCTTTGGTCAGTCCTCATCTTTTAGCTGGTGGGGAGTCTGGCCTCCATGTTGATGGCTCGTGCTGATCAGGGTGGTAGTTGCTGAAGTTTGGGGCATCTGTGGCAATTTCTTAAAATAAGTCAACAATGTGGTCTGCCACATCAATCGACTCTGCACAAACAATTTCTATGCAGCATGCCATGCTATGATCTGATAGCATTCTACCCACAGAAATTTCAAAATTGGAGTCAAAAAGTAAAAAAATCACCGATTATAGCACTGGCCAGGTCGCTCAGCTGGTTGGAGCGTTATCCCATACACCCAAAATAGCAGGTTCCGTCCCCTTGCAGGGCGCGTGCGGGAGGCAGCCAATTTATATTTCTTGTATCAATGCTTCTCTCTCTCCCTTCCTTTCTCCCTAAAATCCATACACATATCCTCAGATGAGGATTTTTAAAAATCACTGATTACAGATCACCATAACAAATATAATAGTAATGAAAAAGCTTAAAATATTGAGAGAATTACCAAAGTGTGAGACATGAAGTGAGCAAATGCTTTTGGAAAAATGGCGCCGATTGATTTGCTCCACAAAGGGTTGCCACAATCCTTAAAAAAGCAATATTTGTGAAACACAGTAAAACAAAGCACAATAAAATGAAATGTACCTGTAAACTTTTTATTTAAGTATAAATACAGAGACATGTACCAATACTATTTGTTAGTTTATAGTTAAATGAATTTACACAAAATGAGCACACCTGTACAACCAGTACTCATATCAAGACAGCAAACATTAGCGGCTCCCAGAATCCCTGCACACGCTCTCTTTCTGCCGGCCATCCCTTCGAAGAGTTATCACTCACCTGACTCCTAGCAGCACAGATTGCTTTTGGTTGTTCTGAACTCTCTTTGAAGCCACACAGTGTGTATTGTATGTGTGGCTTCTTCTACTTAATGTATGTTTGCAAGATTCGTGTGGTGTATAGAAATAGCTCTTTCATTTTAATTTCTGCCTGGTTTCCATTCAGAATGTGCCTAAAACTGAATAGTTTCCAGTTTGGGGCTATACATGTGCTATAAATATTCTAGTACATTTCTTCAATGAACATACGATATGAGAGAATACACTCGAAAGTGGGATTGCTGGTCATAGGGCAGATATGGGTTTAGCTTTAGTGGACAGTGTCAAACTATACTAACTTACACTTTTATCAGTTGTCCATACATTTAATATTGTCTGTCTTTAAATTTATTTCCCATTCTTGGGGGTGTGTTGTTGGTTGTCGCACCAGACACCATTTGTGCATTTACTTTTAGCCAGGCAATTTCCAAACCATGACCTCTGAATTCTTAAAACACTCTTAGAGGGAGGTTTGGCTTTTCCTCACTTTACAGATGAGGAAACTAGGCTAAGACAGAGGAAAGTCATTTCCAATAAGTCACAAAGAAAAATGGTGGCTCCTACTCACTGCCAGCCCTATGCTGGGGGAACACAAAAATTAATCAGATCTGGTCCCTGCCTTCATGGTTTAAGGTCCTAGTGTTTTTATTTCCACAAAAGAGGAAAACAACAATGAAAACAAATGCTTCCTTTTCTCTTTGCTTTGACAACTCTTAGTTCTGTCTTCCAGGTTTCCATCTAACACCCAAAAGACATTGCAAATCTCTACTTGAAGCTTAGAACCTGTCACTTCAAATGGAATCGATCATTTTCCTCTTTGCCTCCTGTTCCCCATCCTCCCAGTTTCCAGGCTGCAGACTCACACTTATGTGAGAGGTTTGCCTTTATCCCCCAAGCCCAGTCCAATCATCACTAAGTTCTCTCTTCCCCTCTTACCAACGACAGATCAATGTATCCCTTTGGAATTTTTATGGGAAATAATAACAAATAACCACCCCTGAACACTGACTATGTACCTGGTTCTTTACTAAGTACTTTACCTCACAATCTCATTTACTGCAACAGCCTTAGGAAGTGGACAGTAAAGGAAATCACCATTTGTATAGAATCCTTACTTTATGACAGGGAATTCTAACTTAATCTCAGATTAGTGAGATTCGTAGTGGGATCTCTTGTCTTACTTCCTACTCTTTTAGGTCCTACAGGAGACACAAGGCTCAGAGAGGGGAAGTCACATGCCCAATATCACAAAGCAAGTAAATGGTAGAGCTGACATTCAAATTCAGAGCCTGAGCTCTTACCTTGTTGTGATAGTGATTTTGATTTGACGATGATCTTCAACAGGTACCCCTGTCATTCTCAAGGAAGTCGACATCAAATCACTTAGGGAGTTTTGTCATGCTGGACCCACCTGTACTTGCACCCAATCGTGTTTACCTTCTCTCCCACCCTCCAGTTACGAACTAGCCATCTAGGTCACTTAACAGATGGGCATTTAACTATATGGCCATTTAACCAGAGCCAGGACCAGCCCAGTTAACTAAAATTTCTCTCTCCTGGTTAAACCCAGGGATTTCTTCCTCTCAACTACACCGCCTTCTGAAAGAAGTCCTGTGCAGCTCGTTTTGAGTAAGGATGTTCCCAGATCTGGGTCTTCAAAGCCCTGAGTGAGGCATACAAAAGCCAGGAGACAAGTAAATTAGACAACTGGGCTGACGGACAACCTATTTCGCATTTACAGAGAGTGGCTCAACTCCAGCCATGATAGTCATACCAGAATGTGGGCCCACTGTTGCCACATCTGATGTTCAAGAGAAGTCAAAAATCTAGATTTTCAAGTGAAGTCTTCTAATGTTGACAATAAATTCAAGTACCATAAAACACCATGCAAGCCAAACAAAATCCACCTGTGGGTTTCATATAGCAGATAGATGACCCCCGGGCTAGGAACACTGTCTCCCTAGTATTGTTATCCAAGGCCCAAGAATGAATAGCTTTACTCAGTCCCAGGGTGAAAGTGTAGGGAAGAGTTTGAATCATTCAGAAGGTAGCAAGAGTATGAGGTAAAGGGTTAAATTCAGGGAAAAGCAAATGTAAATGTCTAACAGTAGCTGACTGGGTCAATGAACTTTGAACCACCCACCCTTATGGACTATGACATGCTTTTGGTAACAAACTATAGAAATAATCCCTGAAAGTATAGTCTTAACATGGTTTTAAAAAGTGATGTAGAGTGTTTAATGATATGCAATGTGTTCATAAAGTAAACAATATATAAAAGATGAAATAGATAACAAAACAATGAAGCATAAACACTTTTTAGAAATTTTTTTTAATTTTGAAGTCTCAGTTACAGGGAACTTTTAAGAATGATACATGGTCTTTGCCCAGATTCCCCAAATATTAGTATGTTACAACATTTGCTTCATCATACTCTTTTTTCTATATATGTGTACTTGTATATATATGTGCATGCATGTGTATATGCACTTACATATTGCTGTGGTTTCCAGACTATAAGACACCCCCCCCAAATTTGGTAGGCAAAGGGGGTGCATCTTATAGTCCAAATGTAGCTTTACATTTACATTGGTGAAATATTATGTTATTAAGGATTTTACCACATTTTTTGCTTCAATTTTTTTTCCTATTTTCCTCCTCTAAAACCTAGGTGTGTCTTATACTCCAAAAAATACAGTGTACATACATCTAGCTAAACACAGGGTATGGCATAAATAACACCCTTTTTCATTCCAAAGTCTTTTTTAAAAGATTTTATTTATTTTACTTTTTAGAGAGGGGAAGGAAGAGAGAAAGAGAGGGAGAGAAACATCAGTATGTGGTTGCCTCTCACATGCCCTCTACCAGGTACCTGGCCTGCAACCTATACATGTGCCCTAGACTGGGAATCAAACTGGTGACCCTTTGGTTTGTAGGCCAAGACTCAACTGCTAAGCCACACCAGCCAGGAATTATTACAAAATCCTTTATTACAAAGTCATAAGCATGTAATTCTGTAACATAACAATATCATACTCAAGCATACCATATGACATTTTAGGTAAAATGTTCAAATTAAAACTATAAATTTTTGCACCCATATTATTACCCCACCAATCACACTCCAAGCAGGTGTAACTTCTGCCAGACCCCGTATATTTAAGAAAAAAACCACTACTGGGATTTTCATTGGATTGCATTCAATCTATAAATCAATTTGGGAAGAATTGGCATCTTAACAATATTGAATCTTCCAATCCATAAATGTGGTATGTCTCTCCATTTATTTTTTTTAATTCTTTATTCCAAGTTATTTATTTTTTATTTAAGTATATTTTATTGATTATGCTATTACAGTTTTCTTAATTTTTTATCCCCTATATACCCCCTCCACCTCATACCCCTCCACCCTCCAGCATTCCCCCGCCTTAGTTCGTATCCATGGGCTGTACATTTAAGTTCTTTGGCTTCTCTGTTTCCTGTACTATTCTTAATGTCTCCCTGTCTATTTTATGCCTACCAATTATGCTTCTTATTCCCTGTACCTTTCCCCCTATTCTTCCCCTTCCCTTCCCTATGAAAAACCCTTCATATGATCTCCATTTCTCTGGTTTTCTTCCTGGTCTAATTGTCTAATTAGTTTTTGTTTTTGTTTTTGTTTTTGTTTTTTAGACCCAATTATTGATAGTTATGAGTTTGTTGTCATTTTACTGTTCAGAGTTTTTGATCTTCTTAGATAAGAAGATTTCTTAGATTATCTAAGATTTCTTAGATAAGTCCCTTTAACATTTCATATAATAAGGGCTTGGTGATGATGAACTCCTTTAACTTGACCTTATCTGGGAAGCACTTTATTTGCCCTTCCATTTGCAATGATAGCTTTGCTGGATAGAGTAATCTTGGATGTAGGTCCTTGCCTTTCATGATTTTGAATACTTCCTTCCAGCCCCTTCTTGCCTGTAAGGTTTCTTTTGAGAAATCAGCTGATAGTCTTACGGGCACTCCTTTGTAGATAACTGTCTCCTTTCCTCTTGCTGCTTTTAAGATTCTTTCTTTATCTTTAATCTTGAGTAACTTAATGATTTGCCTTGGTGCGTTCCTCTTTGGGTCCAATTTCTTTGGGACTCTCTGGGCTTGCTGGAATTCTATTTCCTTCACCAGATTGGGGAAGTCCTCCTTCATTATGTTTTCAATTTCTTGCTCTTCCTCTTCTCCTCCTGCCACTCCTATGATTCGGATGTTGGAATGTTTAAAGTTGTCCTGGAGGTTCCTAAGCCTCTCCTCATGTTTTTGAATTCTTGTTTCTTCATTATTTTCTGGTTGAATGTTTATTTCTTCCTTCTGTCCAAATTGTTGATTTGAGTCCTGGCTTCCTTCCCTTCACTGTTGGCTCCCTGTATATTTTGCTTTATTCCACTTTGGGTAGCCTTCATTTCTTCCTTCATTTTGCGACTGAGCTCAGTTGGTTCTGTGAGCATCCTGATTACCAGTGTTTTGAGCTCTGCATCAGACAGGTTGTCTATCTCCTTGTCGTCTAGCTCTTTTTCTGGAGTTTTTATCTGTTCTTTCATTTGGACCATATTTCTTTGTCTTGGTGCACCTGTTATGTTGTAAGGGGGCAGGGTCTTAGGTATTTGCCAGGTTGGGACAACTGTCTTTGCTGTTTGGTGGCGCTGTCTGTGGGGGAGGTGTCAGAGAGGGAACGATGCCACTCGTTTGCACTGCTCTAGCCCCACTTTCCAATGGACTTTCCTGTGGACTGTGAATTTCTCCTGCTGTCGAAACCCCTGCAGTATTTTACAGCTAGTTTTGAGTCTTTAGTTTCCTGTCATCTAGCCCCACCTCACCCTCATGGTCTGCCATTTTGCTGCGCATCCTCTCTGCTCAGTTGCCTGTCTCTGGTCTCTTTCCCTCCTACTGGTCTGGATGAATGTTTCTTTAACTCTTGGTTGTCAGAGTTCCATGCAGTTTGATTTTCTGGCACTTCTGATTGTTTATTGTTTTTAAATTGGTTGTTATCCTTCTTTTGGTTGTGCAAGGAAGAGAGAACATTTCTACCTCCATATTGGCTGGAACTCCCCCATGTATTCTAATTCTTTTTTTAAAGATTTTATTTTTAGACAGAGGGGAAGGGAGGGAGGAAGAGGGAGAGAAACATCAGTGTGTGTTTGTCACTTGTGGGCCCCCTATTGGGGACCTGGCCTGCAACCCAGGCTTGTATGTGACTGGGAATTGAACCAGCGGCCCTTTGGTTTGAAGGCCGGTGCTCAATCTACTGAGCCACACCAGTCAGGGCTGTCCCTCCACTTATTTAGTTCTTTGATTTACTTCTTTAGTATTTTGTCACTTTATAAAAACAATTATAATTGATATACAACAAACTGCATATATTTAAAGTATACAACTTGATGCATTTTGGCATAAGTACACAAACATGAAACCATCACCAGGGTCAAGAAAATAAACATATCAATTACCCTTAAGAATTAATTTTTTTCCAGAGGGGGAGTAGGAGGAGATAATGGGAAGAAAAGGGGGAAGGGTTGTCAGGGACATGTATAAAAGACACATGGGCCTTGGCTGGTGTGGCCCAGTGGGTCGAGTGCCAGCCTACGAACCAAAGTGTCACTAGTTCTATTTCCAGTCAGGACACATGCCTGGGTTGCAGGCCAGGTCCTTGGTACAGGGTGCATAAGAGGCAACCACACATTGATGTTTCAATCCCTCACTTTTTCCCTTTGTTCCCCTCTCTAAAAATAAATGAGTAAATAAATATTTTTAAAAATAGGACTTCCGGCCAAGATGGAGGTATAGGTAAACACACTGTGCCTCCTCGCACAACCAAAATAAGGACAACAATTTAGAAACAAAAGACAATCAGTACCGACAGAAAATTGAACTGTATGGAAGTCTGACAACCAAAGAGTTAAATTAGACATATTCATCCAGACCAGTAGGAGGGGCAGAGTTGGGCAGCCGGGAGGAGAAGGGTTGTGGCAAAGCGGCACTGGGCATACCAGCAAGGTGGCAGATTATGGAGGGGCATGGCACATGAGGCGGCTGGCAGACTGGACGGCCCCACATTCATGCACAGATAAACCAGGCAAAACTGGGGAGTGAGACAGATCGTGCAACCCAGGGTCCCAGTGCAGGGAAATAAAGCCTCAAAACACTGATTGAAAATACCTGTGGGGGTTGAGGTGCCGGGAGAAACTCCCAGTCTCACAGGAGAGTTCATTGGAGAGACCCACAGGGTACACAAACCCACCCACCAGGGAATCAGCACCAGAATGGCCCAATTTGCTTGTGGGAAATGGGGAAAGTGACTGAAAGCTGGCAGAGAGCAGAGTAAGCGCCATTGTTCCCTCTTGGACCCCTCCTCACATACAGCCTCACAACCCAGCAATGCCGGGTGCCCCGCCCCAGTGAACACCTAAGGCCCCACCCCTGTTATGAAACAGGCACATCAAGACAAAAAAAATGGCCCAAAGGAAAGAACAGATCAAAGCTCAGAACAAATACAACTAGGCAACGAAGAGATAGCCAACCTATCAGATGCACAGTTCAAAACACTGGTAATCAGGATGCTCACAGAATTGGTCAAATTTGGTTTCAAATTAGATGAAAAAATGAAGGCTACGCCAAGTGAAATAAAGGAAAATGTACAGGAAACCAATAGTGATGGGAAGGAAACTGGAACTCAAATCAACAATATGGACCAGAAGGAAGAAAAAAACATCCAATCAGAAAAGAAGGAAGAAACAAGAATTCAAAAAGATGAGGAGAGGCTTAGGAATCTCCAGGACATCTTGAAACATTCCAACATCCGAATTATAGGGGTACCAGAAGAAGAAGAGGAAGAGCAACAAGTGGAAAACTTATTTGAACAAATAATAAAGGAGAACTTCCCCAATCTGGCAAAGGAAATAGACTTCCAGGAAGTCCAGGAAGCTCAGAGAGTCCCAAAGAAGTTGGACCCAAGGAGGAACACACCAAGGCACATCATAATTACATTACCTAAGATTAAAATGAAGGAGAGAATCCTAGAAGCAGCAAGAGATAAGGAGACAGTCATCTACAAAAGATCCCATCAGTCTGTCAACTGATTTCTCAAAAGAGACCTTGCAGGCAAGAAGGGGCTGGAAAGAAGTGTTCCAGGTCATGAAAGGCAAGGACATACATCCAAGATTGCTGTATCCAGCAAAGATTTCATTTAGAATGGAAGGGCAGATAAAGTGCTTCTCAGAGAAGGTCAAGTTAAAGGAGTTCTCCATCACCAAGCCCTCATTATATGAAATGTTAAAGGGACTTATCTAAGAAAAAGAAGATAAAAAACATGTGTAGTAAAATGACAGCAAACTCACAGTTATTAACAACCACACCTAAAACAACAAAAACAAACTAAGCAAACAACTAGAACAGGAACAGAACCACAGAAATGGAGATCATATGGAGGGTGAGCAACAGCGGAGTGAGAGGAGGAGAGAGGAGGAAAACGTACAGAGAATCAGTAGCATAGATGGTAAGTAGAAATAGACAGGGGGAGGGCAAGAATAGTATGGGAAATGTAGAAGCCAAAGAACTTATGATGCATGGACATGAACTAAAGGGGGGAAGTGGGTGGGAGGGGTATTCAAGGTGGAGGGGAGTGAAGGGGGGAAATGGGACAACTGTAATAACATAATCAATAAAATATATTTTAGAAAAAAGAAAAAATAAAGGACACATGGACAAAGCCAAATGGGGGTAGGATCAAGGGTGGGAGGTGGGGATGGCCTGGGTGGGTGGGGACGGTGACGGGGGAAAATGGAGACAACTGTACTTGAACAACAGTAAAAAATTCATTTTTTGTAGAATTCATTTATTCGTTGTTTTTATTTATTAAATGCTTATTGAACATCTACTTTAAATTTTTTTAAATTGCAGTTGACATACAATGTTATGTTAGTTTGAGGTATACAACAAACACAATGATTGAACATTTTTATACCTTACAAAGTGATCACCATGACAAATCTAGGATCTGCCTGACCCTGTACATAGTTATGACAATATTATGTACTACATGTCCCATATCCTGTACATTACATCCCTGTAAATTGTTTTATGTCTCATACTTCTGAGTCCTCTTCACCGTTGTTGCCCATCTCCCCAGCCCTCCTGTCTGGCAACCATCAGTTTGTTCTCTGGGTCTGTTCGTTTCTGTTTTGTGTTGTTTGTTCATTTGTTTTGTTTTTTAGATTCTGCACATATATGTGAAACCATACAGTATTTGCCTTAGTCTGGCTGACTTCACTTAGCATAATACCCTCTAGGTCCATCAATGTTATCACAAATGGCAAGATTTTATTCTTTTTTATGGCCAAGTAATACATATATACATTCGTATGCACACATGTGTATACATGTGTGTGGTATGTGTATATGTACGTGTGTGTATATTTATCATCTTATTTATCCATTCCCCTATCTATGGACACCTAGGTTGCTTCCATATCCTGGCTATCGTAAATAATGCCTCAGCGAACACAGATATACATATTTCTTTTAAAATTAGTGTTCCATTTCTTCAGATAAATGCCCAGAAGTGGAATTGCTGGATCATATGGTAGTTTTATTTTTAATTTTTTGAGGAACCTCCATACTGTTTTCCATAGTAGCTGCACTAATTTGCAGTCCTATCACCTGTGCACAATTGTTTCCTTTTCTCTTCATCCTCACCAACACTTTTTGTTTTTTGTCTTTTCGATAATAACCATTCTGACAATGTGAAGTGATACCTCGTTATAGTTTTGATTCATATTTCCCTGATGATCAGCGATGTTAAGCATCTTTTCACATGTCTGTTGGCCATCTGTATGCCAAATGTTTTCTACATCTATTGAGATAATCATGCAGTGTTTGATCTTTATTTTGTTAATATGATGGATTTAATTGATTGCTTGTTGAACATTAAATGAACCATGTATTCTACTCTGCTGTGATGTATTACCCTCTTCATATATTGTTGGGTTTACTTTGTTGATATTTTGTAAGGGTTTCTGGGTCTATGTTCCTGGGGAACTCTGGCTTATAGTCTTCTTTTCTGTAATGCCTTTGTCTGGTTTCTGGTATCAAGCAAAGCTAGTCTCATAAAGTGAGTTGGAAATAGAAGAAGTTTCTCCTTCTATTTCCTGGGAAAAAAATTAGAATTCATGTTATTTCTTCTTTAAATGTTTTATAGAATTTTCCAGTAAAACCATTGGCCTGGAGATTTATTTTTGGAAGATATTTAACTATAAATTCAATTCCTTTAACAGGTATAGAACCTCTCGGGTTATCTTTTTGGTGTGTTTTTGGTAGTTTGTGTGTTTCAAGGAATGGGTCCACTTTATGGAAATTGTCAAATTTATGGGCTTTAAGTTTTTTGTAGTATTATCTAATTATCCTTTTAACACCTGTAGTTTCTGTGGCAATGTCTCCTCTGTCATTCATAGGGTAGGTAATTTTTGTCTCCTCTTTTTTTTCTTGGTCAGTCCAGTTAGAGGTTTGTCAATTGTATTGATTTTTTGAAGAACCAGTTTTTGGTGTCATTAATTTTTCTCTATTGTTTGTTCCTTTTCAATTTCATTGATTTCTGCTCTTTATTGTTTTTTGTTTCATGCTTTGGATTTCATTTGCTCTTCTGTTTCTAGGATCTTAAGGTAAAGGGTTAGATCAAGAATTTCATCTATAGTACATGTGTTTACTGCTATGAATTTACCTCTAAAATTGCTTCAATTGCTTTCACAGATTTTAATGTTTCATTTTCACTCAGTTAAAAATGTTTTGTATTTTTCTTAAGACTTCTCTGACTCATGGATTATCCTGAAGCATGTGATCAATTTCCAAATATTTGAGGATATCCCAGATATCTTTCGATTGTTGATTTATACTTCAATTCCATGTGGTCAGAGAAAGTTATGCGTGCATGTTTTGTATGATTTCAATCTTTTACATTTGTTATTTAAAGTATTTGTTTTATGACTCAGATATAGTGTATCTTAGTGTATGTTTTATGTACACTTAAAAAGAATGTTTTTTCTGCTACTGTTGGGTGTAATGCTGTGGAAATATCAGTTAGGTCAAGTTGATTGATAGTATTCTTAGAATTTTCTCCATTCTTGCTGATTTCCTGTCTGCTTGTATTATTGATTACTGAGAAGGGAGTATTAAAGTCTCCAGCTTAATTGTGGGTTTGTCTGTTTCTCCTTTCAGTTCTATCAGGATTTTTGTTTGTTTGTTTGTTTTTGCTTGATGTATTTTGAGCTCTGTCATTAGCTGCATACACATTTGGGATTGTTAAATCTTCTCAGTAAACTCACTTTTGTATTATTTATATAATGCCCCTAGTAATTTTCCTTGTTCTGAAATCTATTTTGTCTGATAGTAGTAGGATGACTCTTGCTTTTTAAGTTAGTATTTGAGTGATATAACTTTTTCCATCCTTTTACTTTTAACCTATCTAATATCATTATATTTAAGATCTTGTAGACAGTGCACAGTTGAGTCTCCTTTTTCTTTTGTGAATATGTATAATTACATCTTCAGTAGCTATTTTATTTATTTATTTCACTGTGTATTGTTTTCAGGTATATGGCCTAGCGATTAGACAATCATGAGTCTCTTTTTCTTTTCATCTAACCTGACAATCTCTATCTTCTAACTGGCACGTATAGGTCATTCGCATGTGATGTATTTATTGATAAGTTGAACTTAGGTCTACCATTTTATTACTAGTTTTCCGTCTGTCTGCTCTGTGTTTGTGTCTCTCTTTCTTCCTTGTTTTGGATTATTTGAATTTTTCATTAAATTTTTCATTGTCTTTCTCTGTACACACATACTTTTTGTTTATAGGTGACCCTTCTCAGTTTTCTGACCAGAAAGAGAGTGTTTCTCAGATTTGTTTCTGCCTGCATCTTCTGCCCAGTTCTGGGATTCAGATCTCCCTCTAGTAAAAACAGAGAGATATAAGAAGTGAAACCTCACCACCATATCAGTCAAACTTCAAAACTGGACTCTCCCCTCCCCCAATCTGCTTGTTCTCAGCTACTTTCAGTGTACTTAGGCAACTGCTTTATGTC
The DNA here is from genome assembly GCA_004024845.1 of Tonatia bakeri. Classification (NCBI taxonomy): domain Eukaryota; kingdom Metazoa; phylum Chordata; class Mammalia; order Chiroptera; family Phyllostomidae; genus Tonatia; species Tonatia bakeri. Next base: position 83,695 of record PVIA01002578.1, read on the forward strand.
TCCCGGTTAGAGTTTTTACTTGTAATCAATGAACGATTATGTATAGTAGGCTTAAGTAATCTTATTGAGAACCTTAAGCACACACAAATCTATTGAGAGGGTGACCTTGTTTTGAGTTTTTTGAAAATATCTTTATTTATTTTTTAATCCTCACCCAAGGACATATTTATTGATTTTTAGGACAGATGAAAGTGGGGGAGAGAGAGAGAAACATCTACGTGAGAGAAAAAACATTGATCTGTTGCCTCCCATACATTCCCTGACTGGGGATCAAACTCTCAGCCTTTAGGTATATGGGATGATGCTCCAACCAGCTGAGCCACCTGGTCAGGCCTTGCAAATCTCTTTAGTATCCAGTTGAATAGAAAACAACTAGATTCTGCTATCTGCTTCTGCATTCAATATGTTGTGATTAAAGTATATGAAGAAAATCTGGCCTCACACATATAAGCAAGTGTAATGTAGAGGTGTATTTAAGCCTTTTCAGACAAATATAGACCTTCCTTTTTTAATACTACCCCAAAACTCTACAAATAGTAGTTTCTTAAACATTAGTTGCAATGTGGAATCTGAAACCATCTCAGTGAACTTTTTGCACCGTTATGTTGTATTGATCCCATCAGAAAAGCTGTATTTGGAAAGCTTGTGGTGGCAGATACCAGCTTTTTCCCCCTTGGAGGCTCAGATTTTATCATTTGTAACAAGTCTTGTCAGTTATTTTCCTTGAAGGGACAGGCTCACAGTTTATTTTTGAGAAAATATCTGCCAGGTACTTGTCTGTATAACTATAGTTTTTAAGCTGTTCTTTCAATGTAAACAAAGTTATATAATAAAAAGTGCTAGGACAAACAGTGTTTTTCTTGAGACAATCACCATATGTCAACATGAAGCATATAAAGACCCCACATCTTATCACACAGATATTAAAATTATGTGTACTCATGGGTAGAGATTTAATGAAATTAATAATTTTTACTGTTTCATCAAAAAACTTCTTAAGTAAAACCATTTTTGTTTTTTTTTATTGTCATTTTGTTTGTTTTCTGTGAGTAACTGAAGAATATAATGAATTCTAGGATATTTGGGGCAAGGGCCAGCAGTTTTACCCACCTACCATTGTTTTTGCATTATCTGTGCAAAATTCAGCATAATGAAAAAAAGTGAATTACATCTGAGTTTAATTTTTAAAATAATTTTCACCTCAGGCACCCTTTGAAAGAGTCAGAAACATGCAGGGATTTGCATACTCTACTTTGAGAACCACTCCACTAAGGACAAAGATGGGAAACCGTCTGGCGTTCTCCCACAGGAATAAGCAAACTGAGACCTGAAGGACAAGTGGGAACTAGCCAGGTAAGGGAAGGAGAAGGCACGCCAGACTAAAAGAAGAAGCAGGTACAAGCGAAAGTCTGTGTGGGAGACTAGTAGGGGAACCAGGTGGGTTGCGATAGGAGAGGAGAGCTGGGGGCGTATTGTAGAGGGTCTTGAATGTCATCCAAAGAGTTTAAAATTTGTTCTAAGGGAAAGGGACAACTACTGAAGGGTTTTAAGCAGGGAGAAGACTTGACAAGATGCTTGTTTAGGATGATCATTCTTACTGCAATGTAGATATGAATTCAAAGGGAATAAGATTGAGGAAAAAACCCAGAAACCTGTTGCAATAATTCAGATGAGAAATGGTTGCTTGACTCCCTTGGTAAAATGGCAGTGGACTTGGAAATAAATGGATGAATTGAAAAATATAAAGGAAGTCTAAGTAATAAGATTCAGTGACTAATTAGAAGTGGGGATGAGAGGAAGAGAGAAGAGCTGAGTATGATGCAGTTAGCTCGGGCTACTGGGTGAAGGCACGTTTTTCACTGAGAAGACACAGCGGGAGAGGCAGACTTGGAAGCAGTGATGACATTATGTTAAGGCTCCTGTGAGACATTCCAGTGGAAATGCCGCATCGTCCAATGGATGTATGGGACCGCAGATTACTTATTGTCTGATTCCATTTGTAAGACATTCCTGAAAAAAACAAAACTATAGGAACCGAGAACAGATCAGTGGCCACCAGGGGTTAGGGAGAGAGCAAGGCTGTGACTACAGGAGGATTACATGTGGAAAGTTTGGGGGTGATGGAATTGTTTTGTACCCTGACTGTGGTAGCAGTAACAAAATCCATACAATTTTACTGTTTTAATTTAAAAAACAAAACAGGCAAATTACTCTTAGGTTCCTGGCTTGGAGAACTAGTGCCAGTGATGACACCATTCAGTAAAATTTAGAACAAGAAAGTGACCTGAGTCAGGTGAGGGGAGATGAGGTTTGAGATATACTGAGTCCGGGTGCATTGGAGAGATCCGATAGATGTCAAGTAGACAGACTAGCCATCTGGAACTCAAAGAAGAGCTATATCTGTTCTTAAACTTTTCAGAATCCTCACTTGGTGTAGTATCAAGTTCAGGGTTTTTCTCCTGAACTTGCACCCAGCTTATCAAGAGTTATCATTTCATGTTCCTTTTCACTGTTATTTACACGGACCTGGCGCCAGCAGACTTAGTCCTTCTATCAAGGCCATTATGTGGTGGTAAATAATGACTACTGGTAACTTCTGTGTGGGGGGCGTTTGTCTTATCTACAATAATAAATATAACAAAACAAAAAGGTCATTTATAACAGTCAGGGCATGAGTCACCTTATGGTGGTAGCTGAAGCCAGGAAGGGTTCAGAAGACGTAGGAAGAACATAGAATGTAAGAAGCAGCAGTAACAGAGGCTCAGAGATGAGAAATGATGGAGGATAAGACACTTGAAAGTTGTAGTCTGAGGCGTTGAGGGAAACCAGGTGTGTGTGTGTGTGTGTGTATGTGTGTGTGTGTGTGTACACATGAGTATGTGCTGTCAAAGAAGCCAATGGAAGGAGGAAATTTTTTAAAAAGGTTCTTGTGAGAGATCACACAAGTGCAGGAAAATGTTTTCTGACTTCGGTTACAAGGATATCATTATCAACCACGGCTGACATAAATTCAGTGCAGTGGTAGGCTGAAGGCTAGACTGCTGAGGAATGAAGAATGTAGAAAAAATGAATGTAGAATGTGGAAAAATATAGAAAATTGAGCCATTACGTGTACACAACTCTTTTCTTTTACAATAATTATGAATATATATTAAGTTCCATTTAATTGCTACTGTATAAAAACATAATTATCAATACAGTGTTCCTGAACTTACAATCTAAAGTAAAGTACAATGAGAATGCTGTAAATTTACCTCAAAATTCTTTAAGCTAGAAATGGTTATTTTGGCAAGTAAACAAGAAAAATGACCTCTTATTTCAAGTAAAATATTAATAAGGCTTTCAATAATGATCCAAAGAATGTTTTATTTGTATCCAGACAGTTTCCCCAATTATATTAGGCTTGGTAAGAAGTGTACTTAGAAATTTGGTAAGAACAATGAATTATTTAAAATTGCTTTGTAGAACTTTAAACAAAGAGATGCTTACTAGCCTGAGTTTTTCCACAGCTGGTAAAATCCCCATGAAAAATATTAAGAACTAAATGAAGTTTGTTTGCTATTCCAATGACCACTTTTCTGCTGCTTCCCCTTTTTCCACTTGTAAGGGCTTCAGGGATAGCCTTATTAAGGAAGAAAGCACTGTATCTAGATAAAATACTCTAAAGTATTACAGGCTCAACAAGTTGAACTTCCAGGAAATATTAATTCACATTTTAAGAGAAGAGTGAGCAAAGACAGCAGTGGGACCTCTGGCTACCAGAGAGGCCTGGCTATGTAAGATATGTAAACAAAGCAGCTGAGTTCAGTCCATGCATCTTCAAAGTGGTTAAGAATATAGATAAATGGTTGGTTTTCCGCTTCAGAGTTCTGTTTTAGGTATTGAAGAATTTAGCATCAAGATACATACCTCTTTCAACAAACTTGACTTCAGTAAAAAGGGAGTCACATACATACACCTTTTTACCTAGCAATCTCACTTCTAACAAAATTACATATGCCCTTTGACCCAGCAATCTCATTTCTAGGAATGTATCACGGAGATACATTGACAAAAATACAAAATAATGGCTCTGGCCAGGTGGCTCATTTGGTTGGAGCATTGTCCCATGCACCAAAAGGTTGGGGGTTCAATTCCCTGTCAGGGCACATATGGGAGGCAACCAATCCATGTTTCTCTCTCTCCCTTCTCTCTCTAAAATAAAAAACATATCCTTGGGTGAGGATTTTTAAAAATACAAAATAATGTGTGCACAAGGCTATTTGTGGTAGCACTTTTTGTAACAGAAAAATATTTGAAACTCAGATATCCATCAGTACTGGACTAATTGAATAAACTCAAGGTATATTTGTACAGTGGAGTACTTTGCAACTCTGAAAAGCAGTGGAGATGATCTCTAGATAATGCTATGGCATGATCGCCATGATAAAGTGTTATATAAAAATCAAGATGGTGGATATAATATGATAATACGCTTTTTTGTAAGAAAGAAGGAAAATGTAAATACAAACACTTATGTGTGTATTTGCATATATTTTCAAAAAGAAATGATGGAAAGATGAATAAAAACCCCATAAAATGGTTACTTATAAGGAAGAGAGGGAGATCACGGGAGGGCTCAGGGATGGCAGCTAAACCTCTGTGAAGACGCCTCACCGTAAAGTTGGTGTCTTTGAAACCAGGCAAGTGTTTTATAAAATTTTAAAAAGTTAAACAAAAAGGCATTTCTTCTCTAGTGCTCAAATTATGGTTTCTAAATACAACTTGGTAATGATAGGAATCAAGTCTCTTGGGAAATGGCCAGTTCTGGATCTGGTCAGGTAATGGGGTGAGTCTGACACATCTGGTCCTACCGGAGTTAAGGAGGCTCCCACTGGGCTACGGTGGAACTGCAAGGGACTGAACCACCAAATACATTTAAAATCCATGAATTCATAATGATATTAAACAAAAACGTGATGCTTGTTTACCTTCCAAGAGAACTGACTACATCTGAAAATTGGAGGACTAAAATTGCTTTTTCTGTAACAACTGCAACACAGGATCACCAAAAAATTAGTAAAGGGATACTTCTCCATATAGTAGTGTAGGTATATAGTAGTATACAGATGTTTCTCTGTATAGTAGCTAATAACTGAAAAAGAATGATAAATTAGAAATCCCCAATTCGCAGAGCCCTTAATGAAATAATGAATCTAGGTAGCTTTCCAGATTTAGCAAATAAATTGCATGGAACAGCCCTGGCTGGTGTGGCTCAGTGAATTGAGCGCAGGCCTGTGAACCAAAGGGTCGCTGGTTTGATTCCAAGTCAGGGCACATGCCTGGGTTGTGGGCCAGGTCCCCAGTTTGGCCTTGTGAGAGGCAATCACACATTGATGTTTTTCTCCCTCTCTTTCTCCTTCCCTTGCCCTCTCTCTAAAAATAAATAAATAAAATCTTTTTTAAAATTGCATGGAACATACTTACAAAATTATACTAAAATTGTATAAGACATACTTATACTAAAAATTAATTTTTTTCATCTGAAATTCAAATTTAACTGAACACCCTGTGTTTGATATGGTAACCTTAGATCTACTTAGTGATCACCAATGGATGTTAACATCACTGAAGTAGATGCAGAAGAATCATTTAATAAAATTAAATATCTATTGATTACTAAAAGTAAAAATAGAAGGAAACCTTTTTAATACAGTAGTGTGAACTGACAAAAATATTATACAAGCATCATACACAAGAGCAAAATGTTGAAGGCATTTGCTCTGGGATCAGAAGTAAAACTAGGACGTCCCCTGCCATGCCTTGGATTCAGTGACGCATTGAAGAGACCAAAGGGAAGATATACGGGTGAGAAAGGGAGGGGTTAAACTTATTGTTCTTGAACCACATGTTTGTGTATGTGGAGAATCCAAGGGAACCTACAAATAAATTGTTAGGAAAATAGGTGGTGACTTCTTGTTCCAGGCAAGATGGAAGAGAATCCTTCTCTTCCTACTCCTCTCCTCTAAGTCACAAAAGACTCTGGGAATAGTACACAGACATTCATAAGAGGACACTGGAAAGATGCAAAGGAGAAGGCAAGCTGGCTAGGGACCTTAGGACTTGAGAAACAACACTCTCAACTCTCAACTTTTAGGACTTGAGAACATCATCTCTCAACTCTGCACTCAGTGACAGGAGGTGGCCCAGGCCCAGCGACCCCCCACCTCCCTGCAGAAGCAGAAGGCTCTAAAGTAGGTGTTTTTCTCCCCCATGGGCGACACCAGCACAGATCAAGCAGGAGCCCCACTGACACCAGGCAGTACAGGAAAGTGCTCCCCACCCCTTCATGCCACTGTCTCCTACCCTTAACCTGGCAGCCATAGATGAGCCCCCTTAAACGCCTTCAGCCTCCTCTTGTGTTACCAATAAGAGTTTGGATGCAAGCCCCACCAGCTCTGAGAGAATTGAACAGACAGGAACAGCACTGCGAGGGCTCTGAGAACTAAACAGTCAGTGGAATCACAGCATGCAAAACTATTCCCGGCCCTGCACACTCAACCTAAACAGGGTAGTTGCCTGCTGAAACGGAAGTTAGGTAAGATCCAGAGTCTCCTATCCTACTATCTAAAATTGTTCCCAAACTCAAGGGGTTCACCACCTGGGAGGTCTATTAAAAAATGAGATGTAGTTGTTACAAGGTAGTTTTATTTACTTGCAGCAAGTAAAGGAGATGAGATTCATACCCAAAAGGTGGCTTAGCCGTTGCTTATATACACTATTTGATCAATTCCACATTGATTTACTTTTTGTTCTTGGCTACCTTCTTCCAGATACAGTTCTTGTCAGTTCATCCTGTTTATAAACAGCTGCATGTAAAAATTACTAGGCTACATTTTAACATTTAGCAAGAAATAATATTTAGGATTACCCAGACCTTGAGACCCTTGTCTTTTCTAACAAAATTTTCAGGATATAATAAAATAATCACACATCCTACCCAAAACCAGGGAAATCACAACCTGTACGAGAAAAGACAATCAACAGATGCTAACACTGAGATGAATTAGATGTTGGAATTAACCAACGAAGATCTAAAGATGCCATCATGAAAATGCTTCATCAAGCAATTACAAATGCCCTTGGAACAAATTTTTTTCCTTGGGTTTTCTTTATGGTTTGAATCACTAGGTCACTGTTCTAATTTTCTGTTGCTGGATAGCAAACCAGGTCAAACTTGGTGTATAAAGCAACACTTACTCTGCTCGCAGATTCAGTGAGTTGGGAGTTCAGACAGGACACAGCAGAGCTGATATGTCTCTGCTCCATGATGTCTGGGACCTAACCTGGGACACCAAAATAGCTTGGGTCACCACATTTGTGGCACCCCAGCTCAGAGAGGACCATTGACTGGAACACCTGCAAACGGCCTCTCAGTGTGGCCTGGTCTTCCTCACAGCGTGGAAGCTGTGTTCCAAGAGGGAGTGTCCCAGGAGGAAGGGTCTGGAAAGACGACCAGGCAAAGCTGCATGCTTTTTATGACCCGGTATCTATCTGCAGTCACATAAAATCATGCCTGCCATTTTCTGTTGGTTAAATTAGCCCTCTTGAAACAAATTTAAAAACTAGATAATCTCACCAAAGAAATAGAAAATATAAAAAAGCCAAATGTAAATGATAAAACTGAGAACTGCAATAATAGAAATAAAAAGGACTCAAGAACAGAATGAGTATGACAGAGAAAAGCATAAGTAACTCTGGAGACAGTCACAATATAAATCACTCAGTCCAGAAAAATCGGAGAGAACTTGACTGGAAAACAACAACTAACTAAGCCTCAGAGAACCTGCAGGACAACTATGAAATAGTTAATATTTGTATCAAGAGCAACAAAAGGAGAGAAGGAAAAGAATAGGGCTGGAAATTGATTTAAGCTTAAATTGATTAAAATTAAAAGTTAAAGAGCCAGGTCTTTGAGCATGAGCTCACCTGTGACTCTAGGCATGGCACCATCTCCTCACCTAATAAGCCCTGTTTCGTCGATAGCAAACTCCTGCTCATGTCTTATTGGGCTTTGATGTGTGCAGACAAACCAACCCCTTTAGACCAGTAACAATTTTGATGACTAACATGAGGCTAACTTTTACCTGTGGACTTGGGGACCTGAGGTCCAGGGGTTGCCATGAAGCCCTGCTTAGCAGCTGCCAGACCTATTGTCCCTGACATGGAGGCTGGATGGTGGTCCATAACTGAATGCCCCTGACCTACAGTGCTTTTGTTTGCAACATAACAAACAAGGAATTGAAAAGGCTGAGAACTAGAATTTGCTTTGGTTTTGGAAATTGAAGATGTCTTAGGGTAACATAAAAACAAAATAAGGTAATTATGTTTTCTCATAAACTACCTACAACTTAGAGAAATTTGGTAAAATATACCTTTATAAGCAATATTGAAACATTTATATTTTTCTCTCTACCTGATTTCCCTAGAAGTTTGGAGACTCTGGGTATTATTATCATGGCAATATGGTTGTTTGGATTAATCAGTAGGAATCCGTTCTTGCTATAACAGGACACAATTGGAAATTGGTGTATTACCAAGACTTTGACTGGAATGTCCTATCTCAGAGAGACATGCATAGACTCTGGATGTCATCAGAAAACTTTAAGGAATTAAGATAGACTTTAGGGACCAATAAAAACCCTTGAAAAAACATCCTGATACCTTACTTTCAAGGTTCATTGCAGTCTTTCCAGGTAAGCAGTGCAGGTTGCTTTCCTGGGAGACAACAAAGGAAGAACCTCAAGACATTTGGAGGAACCTCGAGAACCTGAGGAATTCACCCAAACCAATAGGTACTGAAGGCAAATGCAGATGGCAACCATGTGGCTTGGCTTCTTAGCCCCAAGAGGCTAATTATAGTTCAATCTAGAGATTTGTTATGAGATTACATCAAAGCAGACTATTTTTCTCATATTCATACAAATAGCAGGTCAAATTTATTAGAGCTGGACTTACACAATAAATTAGTCTTTATTTAGCAACCTTTGATAAAATGAGGGTGATTTTAGAGAAAAAATTATGGTTTTGATAAAAACCATAATGTCTAATTGTAGATATTATGCTCTAGTTCAGTTAATTGTCTTTAAAATCTTATTTTCCACCTGTAGACTGGACTGGATCATATATTTTTTAAATGAAAGAGTTTGGCTGCAGCTCTCTGAATTAGTGTTCATTTTCTCCCATCCTTTGCCTTGGAATTTTTGAAAACTAAAACAGTTTCTGTTTTTTTCTGAGCCTTGCAATTTGAGACCCCAGCCAGAGTGCATAATGTCAGCTTTGGAGAAATCATCACAACAGCTCATGCTTGGATGTTTCTGGTGACTGATACAATGTAAGCCCTGCAGAGAGCTTGCCTGAGCACCTGGTGCCATCATCAGGGACATTCGGACTGAGGGCCAGGAGAACCTGTCTGATTGTCACGGCCTGCCTTCATTCCAGCAAGAAAGAAGCTCTGAGCCTTTCATGTAGAGGTCCTCTCTGCTGACAGTCTTAAAGACTCAGAGATGAACTTATGGTTTGCTCTGATTATTACTTAGGGTATAGGTATCTTGGCCTACTGTTTCTTTTACCGTTGCTGTAGTTTCTGTTTATAAATTTAACACCTGGAATGCCCCCTCTAAGTCTCAGAGACCATCTCAGAAGTGGCAGGCATGTCAGATTGTAAGAGCCAGAAAAGAGGGGCATGATGATGGGCAGGCAAAGACACTCCGTCTTATGAGCTAACCCTCCCTCTTGAGTGAACCTGGGCCCAGCTGCCCTATATTCCTCAAGATTGAGGAGTGGTCAAAAGAGAGGAGGGAATTATAACCATGCAGAAACTTAATTTTTTAAATATGACCCTTTCCCCTTTCTTTCCTTTTGATTCAAACTGGTCTCCAGCACCCAGACCTACCTATCTCTTTCTCCTTTGCATGTACACCCCCTTAATTATTCAGTCCTCAGGACAATGAGGCCCTGTACAACATTAAAGAAACTTAGGAACAAAGGGTCTATTAACCACAGAGACAGAGTTTTCAATGAAACTATAGATAACATATAAGCCTCAGTTGTGTTTCAACTTCAGATCAAAGAAAGAGAAAAAAAGCCCTACTAAGCGAGGCCACGGCCGACAACAGGACCAGATGCACTGATCAGATACCCCCTACTTTAGCACCAACCAATCAGCAGAAGCCACAACCCTGACCATGACCCTAACTCCCTTAGCCATCAGGATTAGTGATTTTACCCCATATAGATAACCCATGCCCTGACAGCCATCGGGAGCCAGGTCTTTGGGCACTACTATCTCACCTGTGACTCCAGGCATGATGTCATCTCCTCAACTAATAGACCTTTACTTTTTTGGCCACAAAAAAAAAAAAAAAAAAAAAGATTAAAATGATCAGTTTGTTCTTTATTTCAATGTCTCTGGTTATATTTTGCATGCTTATTTGTTTTGTCGATTAGGTTCCACTTATAAGTGAGATCATATGGTATTTCTCTTTCACTACCTGGTTTATTTCACTTAGCATAGTGCTGTCCAGTTCCATCCATGCTGTTGCGAAAGGTAGGAGCTCCTTCTTTCTTTCTTCTGCATAGAATTCCATTGTGTAAATGTTCCACAGTTTTTTGAGAGGAGAGGTGGGAAGAGATAACGGGAGGGGAAGTGGGAAGGGTCATCAATGAACTTGTATAAAGGACACATGGACAAAGCCAAAGGAGGTAGGATTGAGGGTGGGAGGTGGGGATGGCTAGGGTGGGGGGGAGTGGTGGGTGGAAAATGGAGACAACTATTCTTGAGCAACAATAAAAAAAGAAAGAAATATGAAAAATAAAATAAAACAATAAAAAAGAGTTAAATTAAATTAAAAACTCAGTTCTTTCAGTATATTTCAAGAGCTAATAGCCACGTGTAGCTATTGCCTATTACACTGTATAGCACCAAATATGGAAAATTTTCATTATCACAGAAAGTTCCATTAGACAGCAGAGGTGGACATAGAAAAGACATTCTAGAGAAAGAGGCAGTTAGAGAAAGAAGCAGCAAACGAGAATCTAAGAACCACAATGTTAAAGGCGTTATTATAGGAAATGGAACAAAGTAACACAAGATCCAGAAGAAAGCGATGTCATGGGATCCAAGGCATTAGAAATTTTCTTTTTCTTTTTGTTTTATTTATTCTGAAATTCTCAAGGAGGAACTGTTCACATCAAATATTACAAAGAAGGAGCTAGAACCAAGTGACAAGTAAGAGGCCATTGGAGAGTTTAGAAAGACAGTTTTAATACGCCTGGAAGCCAGATCGCGGCGGGCGGAAGGGAGACTGGTGGGGTGATACAGAGCACAGCACGTACAGCAGGGCTCTCAGTTCCAAGGGGGATTTCCATTGAGAGAGCAGTTAGCCATTGCTATATAAGAGAAATAAAAGAGATTAACCTCAGCTTGGGTCCTCAACAAATGACTCACACAGAAAGTGGTGTTTGGATTTCAGATAAGGAGTTAGCAAATAACTTATGGAGAAGGGTTTGCCAAGTGGAAAGAAGTGCACGGGCAATGGCGAGGTGAGCAGTGCAGGAAATGGAGCATCAAGGCTTGGGGTCATCCTGCCCAGAGTGTGGAATTGCATTCACAGGGACAGGGAAGCATGAAATATTCTTACTTCCCTGAAAAGAGGAACGAGATCAAGGTTGAACCTCAGAAAGATTCGTGGCAGATCACAAAAGTTGAGGGAGTTCCCCAAGAGGGTAGAGAGACCCTTGTGGAATCTGGAGCATGAAAGAATGAAGTTAGAAATTGTCGGCAAGTCCGAATTTAGCTGCGGAGAGTACATTTCCTTCTAGCTGTGCCCTCAGGTTTAAAGCCTAGACAAGCCAGAGGGTCCCAGGGGTCTCAAGTGGCATGGCCAGTGAAGATCTGCCCTGTGCAGATCCTGCCTGCAGAAAAAGGTCAGAAGGCTCAGACACACAGCCACCCCTTGTCTGGGCTGAGAAAGGCTGCTAGTGGTGGGATGGACGGAGTTTCTCTGACCCTGAGGAAGTATCCCCACAGTTATCTCTGCCCCATCAGTGGGATTTCTGAGAGTAGATACAATGTGGAATAAAGCACAGGATGCAGCATATCCGCTCCCCCCCCACACACACACACATCCTGAGAAGGTCCCTGAGGTGTCAGATCCAAAATAGAAAAGATTTCCCACCACCTCCTCACTTCTCAGGATTCTGGCTGCAGAGAGCAATGACAGATTTTGAAGGGGCAAGGCTTCTCTTTGGCATCAGTGAGGGAGACCTCAAGGTTTGAAGGAGACTGGGGGACAAAATCACCCTTGAGACTTACCCTGATGTTTTGTCTCTCTCCCCCTCTCATTTCTCGGAGTGTCTCAGACTGCAAGAGGGGTATCTGATATAGATTTTGACACTTTGTTTTGCAATAGCTGCTTCCATCTTGAAAATCCCAGCAGCTCCCTTCACTTCTTTCCCTCAGGGACTCAGATGACCCCTCTATCCACCCCCCAGACTCCTCAGAGACCCCTCTCCTCCAAGTTCTCACCCCTTGTAGATCCCCTGACCCTGCCTGTTTCGTGATAGCTCTGGCTTTTGTCCACTCTCCTGTTTACTCAACTTCATTTTCCTGGTTGACTTTGGGTCCCAGTCAACTCTGAGCCTTTATCTCTCTCTCCGGGATCCTGCCCTGGGTAGGGGGTATCAGAACCCCCACCCAGCATGGCTGCCCTGAGGTCCAGGTCTTGGTGATAAGAGAGGAGGGGTCCTGGGGCAGCAGCTGCTTGGTGTTGTCTAAGAGGACACCCAGGCCTTGCAGCTGTTGTTTCCAAGGGAGACTCCCCAGCAAACAGTGAGTCCCAAGTCAGGAGGAGGGGAGCAGGGTGTGGGTCAGGCCAGCCCCCCAGGAGGAGAAGACTCCATCTGAGAAAGCCCACACCACCTTTCAATGGTCTCTTCTCCCTGTGTGCGACCTAGACCCATCTCCCATCCCAGGCAGGTTCTGGGGTGATGGGGGGCACAAAGTCACTGAAAATCTGCTCAGCCAGTCCCTTTTCAGGGCCAGAAAACCTCCCAGAAAACAAATAACTCTCCAGGAAGTAGAACCCAGTGTCTGGGTGGAACCAGGAAACAGAGGCCTCTGTCTTTCTTTGCACACAGCCCCAGCCCCCAGTTTCCACAGAGGAGCCTGCTTCTCCCCTAGAGCCCTTTAGTTTACAGTGCGTCCTCTGAAAGATAAATAAGCCCAGTGAGGTTAGTTTTAATGATTGCATTTCACAGCCAAGTTCCCCAGGAGTCCCTATGGGACGGGGGTCGGGTAGGGTGGAGGTATTACATCTCACTCCACAGGCCTAAGTAAGGTGCTCAGATATCTCCCTGTCTCAGACACCGCACCCTACCCCCTAGTGGTGCCTGGAAACAGGATGTGGGCTGCTTGGGAATAGGGATCAGCTTATAGGGACTGGGGAGCAGCCAGGACCCGGATGCAGGTCCTTTGCAATTGTTCCTGGCAGGAGCCAAAGGAAAAATCTGTAGGCAGCTTCTGTTCAGCAAACAAGATCAAATGCCATCTTCCGCCCTACTCCCCAGCCCCCAAGGACCCAGGGTCTGAGACCCTGCTCCCCAGCTGTCTCCCTCAGGGACACCACCCTTCTAGGACTGAAGTTCCCAGCATGATCCCAGGCCACAGCTACCAGCTGTTCTCATTCCCTCAGGACCCAGGCATCCAGGCTTGTTCGCTACCCTTCACCCTTCACAGGTCTTCAGGGCCCCCATTCCTCCTGACCCTGTGATCAGCAGCCTCCTCCAGGAAGTTGGAACCATCTGCCTGGCATGGGGCCCAGGGTGTGGCCTAATGAGCCAAAAAAAACTCCATTATATAGCCCAGCCCAGGGGCTAACCCTGGAGCTCCAGGGACCTGCAGGTGAGAGACTGGGTTCCCTTTGGAAGTGGGACATCAGATCCCCTACTCTTGCCCCTGACTCCAGGCCTCCCCACCCTACCCTTGGGCCCAATGGGCATCCAACTCTCCATCTTTGCTCCTTTTCTGCCCTCCCCACCCCACCCTCAGACCCACTGGATATCCAACTACCCTATACACACATACACTGGCCCTTGGATCCAGACCACCTCTGCCTTCTTGATGCCCAGGTAGCCATTGTCCTGAGACTGGGCCCTTTTGTCCTCTCTGGGACAGTCTCCGGCAGGAGGGGCAGACCAGCCTCCTATGACCCTCTCTCTTTCCCCACTGCAGACATGGGTTTCCTGCAGAGCTGGTGGACTCTCTGGGCTGGAGCAACCCTCCTGTGGGGTAAGTAAGACCAAGATCCTATCTCTCTCCTTGTTCTAGCCTGGAAAACTCTGCCTGCCTTGGTCAGCACCATCTTTTGTGTCCCCTTCCACAAACCCCTCTCCCATCGCCACCCCAGGCTAGCTGCAATGGCAGAGAGGCCCCTTGGGCTCTCCAGAGAAGTGTGGTGGAATTCAGGAGAACGCCTTATCCTCACATTCAAGATGCAAAAACTGCCACTCCCTTGATTTTCTGCAACTCAAAAAAAGTTTAGATCCTAACCCTCATTCTGCTGAATTGATGGAAAATTTCACTGAAGTTATTCTTGGAGGGCTTGGCGCCTAGTTCTTCAGGGTTATGTCCAGGGCCTTAGGTAAAGCCGAGGGACTGGGGAAAGGATGGGACACCAGGACAGGACACCCGATCCCTTGGCCCCTTGGGACACTAAGATGCCCTTCAAGGCTCCCTTTGTTCAGCAGACACTCCTTCTGTAACTCCCACACTTTCCCCAAGAGCCTGTAACTTCTCTCCCTCTCGCTCTTTCCCTCCCTTCCCCTTCCCCTTCCCCTCCCCCCTCTCTTCTGGAGAATCTCTTCCCATCTGAGGGTGTTGAAAAGTACCTACTGCTGTCTGTTTCTTGGAGACATTTTGTCCACACTCCCACAATCCCCTCTTTCCCTTTACCCACTTCACATTGTCCCCCTCCCCCAATTTGTGGACAGAAACCACAAATTGGCAACTGAATCCAGCCACTTTGGGCTCCATAGTGCTTAAAACAATTTTGGGTTGGAAATTTCACATGGAAATTGAGACAGCCAGTTTCTCTTGAAAAATGGTAAGATCTGGCACAAAGAAAAGGAAATAAGAACCAATAAGCGATCAAAATAACAACAGGCTAAAGCTAGTAGCGACGCCCCACTTTCAATGGTGTATGAATACTCCCCTTTTACAATCACTACCCAAATTCTTTCCTATTGCCTGGCCCTGCCAGCATCCAAGTTTGAAAACCCTGTGCAAAGCTCTCAGGCCTTTGGAAGACAAAAGTCAGAAAGGCTGGTAGGTGAAGACTGCACAAAAAAGGAGAAATGAAAGAGAAGGGGGGGGGAGCTCAAGTTAATATTTAACACGTTATCCAGGCCCAGGGAAGGGGGTTACTTCTCTGATGGATAAGTGGACCCACTAGTGCATTTTTCCACCCAAGCATTGACCCAGGAGGCCTCAGCAGACCCCAGCAACACTGGAGGGGAGGAATTCCTCACAGCCTTCCTGCAAAATGACCAGCCAGGGCTCAACAAGAACCGCCTCCACCTCCACCTCCTCCTCTCCAGCCTGTCAAACAGCACTGCCTCAGTCTCCATTCTCAGCCAGGCAGACAACACTTCACAGGATGTCACAGTGAAGCCTGGCCAGTCGGTCACGGTCAACATCAGCACCAAGGCTGAGATGATCGGCAGCAACATCTTCCAGCATGCAGTGGTAGTCAAATCTGACCACACCATCTCGGTGCAGGCCATAAACGCTAAGCCCAACACAGGGGAGGTGACGCTGCTGCGGCCTGTCTGGGCCCTGGGAACTGAGTACTTTGTGTTCACGACCTCTAGCAGCTCGGCCAAGAATGCCAAGGAGTTTGCTGTAGTGGCTGGTGCATCAGGTGCCTCCATCAGTGTACAGCTGAAGGGGGCAGTGATATTCCAGGGCAAGATCTACCCAGCCGGCAGTGTCCTTAGTGTGACTCTAAAGCCCTACCAGGTGGCCCAGGTACAGAGTGAGGCTGATCTCTCAGGGTCAAAGGTCACAGCCAGTAGCCCCGTGGCTGTTCTCTCCGGCCACACCTGTGCCTCAAAACACACAAGCTGCAACCATGTGGTGGAACAGCTGCTACCCACGTCTGCCTGGGGCACGCGCTATGTGGTGCCCCCTCTGGCCTCCCAGGTCCGCTTTGATCTGGCCTATGTCATGGCCAGCCAGGCCACAAAGCTGACCTACTACCATGGGAGCATCAGCAACGTCAGAGTGCTCCAAGAGGGTGATGTGATTGAGTTTGAGGTACGGCCATCCCAGCCACTCTACCTGTCTGCAGATGTGGGCATCCAAGTCCTGCTGTTTGGGGCAGGTGGCAATAGGGACAAAGTGACCTATGACACCTACCTGGTCCTGATCCCAGATGTGGCAGCCTACTGCTCTGCCTATGTGGTCAGTAGCATCCCAGGCTTTAAGGGTGTGGCCGTGATGGTGGCACCGACGAAGGCTACTGATGAGTTGACCGTGGATGGACGCAGGATGGGGGTGAAGCTTGCCTGGGTGGAAGTACCAGGCAGTGAGTTCTCCTATGCTGAAGTGGACCTCAGCACTACTAACTTGATCCACATGAACATGGCCACCACTGACTTTGGACTGCTCACCTTAGGGCTGGTCCAGTCTGGGGGATATGGGACAGCAGCGGCCTGCATCCAGTGTGAGTGATGGGAAATGATGCCTGGCCCTGTCTACCAGGTGTCCCCTTTGTGGGCTCTCTTGCCGTTCCCCTTCCCCACCCACCTGCTCCTCTGTGGCTTCTGGCTCGACTGGGCTGTTTTCTTCACCAGCACCTCCAGCCTCCTTGCCATCCATCCTTCCTTTCCTCAAGGCTTCCCGGACCCTCCCTGCCCACACTCCCCTCCCCACCCCAGGAACAAAACTCTAAATGTTTAACGATGGGTGTGATCCAGGGCCCCAATTAGTCAGAAGAGAGAGCAGAGCATGAAGCAGCATTCTAGAAGCCCCTGTGGTATCTGGCATCAGCACTTTGTTACTTTTGGGGAGATGTGGGGGAAGGATCCTAGGGGAGAGCCCATGTGCCGAAAGCAGGAATCTCTGGGCAGGGTTGAGTCAGCAGCTTTCTACCAATTTTTTTGGAAATACATTGATATGTTAGCAACTGATACACAACTATATCAGTTGCTAACTGTGGCTCTCTCACAACTGATATTGTAATGTTTATGCCCAAACTCAGGAGGTCTAAAAGTATAATAATAATGATGCCTACTATGCTAGGGGAGTTATCCCTCAGTACAACAGACCATTTTAGGTGTCTCGTACATGCTAACATAGTTCATCTCCAGGACCTGGCCCTGTGTGTAACCTCAGGCTCAGCTCACTGAGAAGCTGTCCCAGGCAGGGCAGTGCTTGAGGGCACAGATGTGAAAGCCGGATTTCTGGGGTTCAAATCCTGCTTCTGCTTGTGTGACCTGAGGCATGTGACTTTACTGCTGTGGGCCTCGGTCTCCACTCCTGTAAAATGAGGATAACTTCACCTTCTTCATAGGTATAATGAGTAAACATTTCTAAAGCACTTAGGAGGTACCTGCCAAATGAGTAGGGCCAAGCTGCTATTATAAACAGACAGAAGGCAAGAGCTGCTGAAAACTAGGAAGCAGAGGAGGAGGGACTGTTTCTCCTTATTTGGAACCCCACCTCCACCCCCTCAAGCTAGGACCTTAGACACTGGGGTTCCCAGAACTGGCAAAAGTATCCCTCCCACCGCTCCCCTCCATGGCATAAAAGCCACTAGACTTCAGAGGGTCCCTTTGGGCTTCAATAGTAGAATGGGGAATACCTGGGGGCGTCCCAAACCTGGCAGCACTTCCTCTCCGAATATCTCTGTGAAGGAGGTATTATTGTCACCCCCATGTTACCAATGAGGAAACCGAGGCACGGAGAGTTTAACATTCCTTGTCCAGTGCCACACTGCTGACTGGTTGAGCCACGATTCTAACCCCAGCAGCCTGACTCCACCATCATTTCCATCCTGTTGAACAATCTCTGTCTTCCGTCTTTTGCCCTAAGATGCCTCAGTGTTTTGACCTGAGTGAGAAGGTAGGAGAGAGGGGGAAACTGGGAGAGGAAATTAACAACTTAAGATTGCCATGATCATTCCTGATGGTCCTTCCACACTACTTTCCAGTCCTTCTGGGCTGAGCTGGGGAATCAGGAAGCCTGGGCTCCAGCCAGGCCTGAGCAGCTCTCTCCCTGTGAGACTCCAGACATCAGCTTCCCCACTTCTAAAATGGGTAGTTGTGAGCCAACTGCCCAAACTCTCTTCAGTGGCATTGTTCCAGGATTCCCACCCACATGGACGCGTTCCTGTTTATCTCTCCCCACTCCTCTTTCCTCCCCAGCCCAGGGATCTGCGGAGAAGCCTTCCTGCCGAGGCGTGCAGTGTGCTTCCTCCGAGCTCTGCCAGGTGGTGGATGAGCAGGCCAGGTGCGTGCCAAGATCCGTGGCCACCTGCCGAGCCCAGGGTGACCCCCATTACACCACCTTCGATGGCCGTCGCTATGACATGATGGGCACGTGCTCATATACGATGGTGGAGCTAAACAGCGAGGACCAGACCCTGCCAGCCTTCAGCGTGGAGGCCAAGAATGAGCACCGGGGCAGCCGCCGCGTCTCTTACGTGGGCTCCGTCACCGTGCGCGCCTACAGCCACTCTGTGTCACTGGCCCGTGGGGAAGTTGGCTTCGCCCGGGTAAGTGTCCAGACTCTTCAGAATTGAATGCCCATCAGTTAGAAGGAAGATGCAAAGCCTGGGTATCAGGCCCCCAGCCTGAGCTCTTCGTCGTGGGTGGAGGGTGCAAGAAGCGGGCCCGGGGGGCAGGGTCTGGAAAAAAGGAATTTGAAAATCCAGGGCAGAACCTTAAACTCCTTTTGTACAGCAGTTGTACTGTATTTCTAAAACTGTTAACGTGCTCAGAGATAAGCTTAGGGGGAAAGTTTATGCCAATGTGATTCGTAATGGCAAAAACAAAACAAAAAATAAAGAAAGGGAGAACAAAAGAAAGAGAACAAATTGTCCAAAAATGGGGAATTTCTTAAGTGACCAAACACTAAGTTTAGTGAGCATCTACTATATGCCAGATTTGTTTCTTAACATTTTTTAGGTATCAATGCACTTAATTTTCACAGCAATCTGTGGGGCAGGTATTGTTATTGTTATTGTTATTATTAAACGCTTTTAGATAAGGAAACTGAAGTCCAGAAAAATGAGTAACTTCTGACAGGCTTCAAGCTATAAGCAGTGGAGCTGGGAACACAGGCAGGTGTCTCCTGAGTCCCAGTTCCTAACCTCTAGGTCCTTCTGCCTCTGACAAATGGGTTGCTACTCAGTCACTGCAGTAAGAGCCTAGAGCAATTATTCCCTTTTCCTCACCATGTTATTATGAAAATGTCCAAACATCTGAAAAGTTGAAATCACTGTGCAGTGAACATTCTTATGCCAGTCACCTAGATTCTAAACATTGTACTATTCCTCATTTATCCCACTTGCACCACCTGCTTATCCCTCTGCCCATTCAACAATCCATCTTATTTTTTTTTAAGCACTAGAGTAAGTTCCAGATACCAGTGTATTTCACCCCTAAAGATTTCGACATCCATATCATAACAGGAATACTATATTTTACACTTCTTATTGCTTACTTTTGAAATAAAATTTATACATAATCCACAAACCTTAACTGTACAATTCACTGACTTTTGACAAATGTGCAACCCAACCTGCATTACGATACAGGATACTTCCATCACGTCCCTTCCCCAACAATCCCCAACCCACCCTGCATGCAATCACAGTTCTGATTCTTTCCCACCACAGATTAGCTTTGCCTATTCAAGAACTTCATATTAATGGAATCATCGAGTATAAGAATCCTTTTGTGTAAGGCTTCATTTGTTCAGCATAATGCTCTGGAGGTTCTTCCATGTTGCTGCAACTGATGTTTTTTAATAAGGGAAGTCTTCACTTGGCTCCAGACAAAGAAGGCATGTTGTGAGGGAGGGGTCTTGTTTCTAGCCTCTCTTCACCTAACCTTTCTCCACTCCCCACAGGAAGGACTTTTCGTGATGCCTTGGGTGTCCATGAAGGCTTTCTTTATGACAATATGAGCAACCACAAACACACACCCTTACCTCTCCCTTTTCTTAGCAAAGTGCCCTGTACTGTATGCTGTGGTTTGCACCGTGCGTTCTGCACAGAACCATACATTCTGGGGCTGTTTGCAAATCACTGAATAGGGAGCCTTCCCTTCTTTCTTATAGTCGCACCCTTCATTGCATGGGTGCACTGCAGTTCACTTCACTGAGTCCCCTGTGGATGGACACTTTGTTCTTGAAGGCAAACAAAACTGCAATGAAGATTCCGATACTTCCCGCATTTTGTGAGTGCGCAGATGGATCTGCGAGCTTTACAGCCAAGCGCATTAAAGCTGATGTTCTTGAGATCGAGGGGGACTGAGCACAGACTCAGGGGGCTTCAAACCCCTGAGGTTACACGCAGAATTCTGCACATGCTGTGCAGTTATTCGGGGAGCACGTCCCTCACTTTTGTCAGCGACTTGACAAAGGTTTAGAGCTTCCGATGGAATCGTGGCAGGATGTCCACAGGATGTTGTAAGGAGAGCAGAGGATTTTGTGAAATGACGATATCAGCATGGTCTTATTATTTTTAAAAATATAAGTGTATTTAAAGGTAGAAGAAAAATCTGGCAAGATTTATAAATGTGCGCAAGTGTGTGTTTACAGCAATATGGGTGGTTCATCTTTTCTCAGCTTATACACATTTTGTAAGTTTTCTGTAGTGAACGAATATCACTTGTACCATTTAAAAATGGAGATCGCTACTCCAGGAGAGAGATGGACTTGAAGAGAGGTCCCTGGACTGGCAGCCTGTACATGTGGGGCCTCAGGCTGTCTTGGTCACTGTTGTGTCCGCAGCACTGCCTGGTGCAGACCTGGACACACAGTAGGGCTCACGGAGGCCTTGCTGACGGACTGACGGACTGACTGATCTAGCATAACTTCAGACAATCGCACATGCTGTTTACTCTGTCCGTTACTCCATTTTCATACTCTATCCTCTTGGCTAAGATGAACACGTGTGCAGAAAGAATAAAAGAGAGATGCTCAGGAAGGGAAATGGGTCCAGGGGACAGAGACACACTCTTTATCTTCCTGCTGGACCCTCTCTCCCCTGGGACATCTGCAACAGAATACCCTTCCCTGTCCCTGTTTCCATGATTCTTCCTCACTGATCTTTTACAGCTCAGCTCAGTTGTCACTTCCCCCAGGAAGCCTCCCCTGACCTGCAAGTTTGGGTCTGACCCATTTTTTAGGCTCCCACAGCCTCCTGTGCTTCCACTACCCCAGCCTTGTCCATTCTGATGTGTCACGGTCTAGTGACAGGTCTGTCCCTATTACTGGGCTGGGAGACCTGTGAGAGCAGGGTCAGTGTTGTCTTAATCAGCCCAGATCTCGGTGACCTCCTGGCCCAGGCCAGGAGAGGAGTGCCCAGGGAGTGTTTATTTAACACAACAGTGCCTTCATTCACTCACTGAGCCCTTGCTGTTGCATGAGGCACTATGTGAGGCACTGTTCGAGGCATGGGGGGTGAAGCAGGCAGCAAAGCAGGTGAAGATCCTTGTTTTCATGGAGCTGACAGTCTGTGGAGTTAGACAGTACGCACAAATGATATTTTAGAAAGTTAGAAGCTATGGGAATGAAACAGAACAGAAAAGGGGAGTGAGAAGTAGGAGTGAGGGAGTGAGAAGCCATATAAAACAGGGTGGTCAGGGACGGCTTCCCTGAGATGGTGACCTTTGAGCACAGCTTTGTAAGAGGTGAGGAAGCGAGTGAGCCACGTGTGCACCTACGAGGTGAACATTTCAGGCCACGGGGATGGCAACAGCAAAGATCTTGAGGCTTAGCTGGTGGCAATAACAGTAGGGAGGAACCCTCCTGCAGCTGGAGCGGGGGAGTGAGCAGGAGGGGACCAGGCTGAAGGCCAGAATGCACAGGACCTGACCATGCCCCGCCCGGCTTACCCCTCTGCAGATCGACAACCAGCGCTCGCGCCTGCCTGCCTCACTGGCCAACGGTCGCCTGCGTGTGTACCAGAGCGGGATGCGGGCCGTCGTGGAGCTGGACTTCGGGCTGGTGGTCACCTACGACTGGGACTGCCAGCTGGCACTGACCCTGCCCGCCCGCTTCCAAGACCAGGTGTATGGACTGTGTGGCAACTATAACGGCAACGCCACTGACGACTTCCTCACACCTGATGGGGAGCAAGCCCCTAATGTTGAGGAGTTTGCCACTAGCTGGAAGCTGGATGATGGGGACTACCTGTGTGAGGATGGCTGCCAGAACAACTGTCCCTCCTGCACCCCAGGGCAGGCCCAGCACTATGAGGGTGACCGTCTCTGTGGCATGCTGGCCAAGCCCAATGGCCCCTTTGCCGCCTGCCATGAAGCCCTGGACCCCCAGCCCTTCCTGGAGGATTGTGTGTACGACCTGTGTGTGGCCAGCGGGGACCGGTCCAGCCTGTGCCGTGGCCTCAGCGCCTATGCCCAGGCCTGTCTGGAGCTCGGCATGTCCATCGAGGACTGGAGGTCACCATCCAACTGCCGTGAGTGATGCCCTGGTCGGAGCTGGGAGCACAGGCCGGGAGGCAGGGGACCCCTTACATCTGCTCAACATCTGAGCCCTTACTGTGGTACAGCCTGGAGCTGCATCATGTCAGGGACAGGGAGATGGCCGAGATGGCAAGGCTGTGCTCTCAGTGAGCCAAGGTTGAGGCAGATGTATTGTCTGACAGGGACAGGCCGGAGGGGTCACAGCTGGGCTGGGGGAGGCACGGGCACAGTGGTCAGGGCCAGGATGGGAGGAGTCAAAGAGGCCTGTGGGACTCTAAAGAAGCTTCCAGACTCAGCCTTGGGGATTAAGAAGGCATTATTAGAGAAAGGGATGCCCAATCTGCAATTCTTAGGAGGACTGGGACCTAGGCAGGAAAAGGGGAGCGGAAATGAGCTCCAGGCTGAAAGAAGGACATGTGCTAAGTTTGGGCTGAGAGGTCCCCTTCAGAGTCCCGCAGCAGCTATGGGAACACTTCTTCATTCATAGCCCTTCCATGACTCCCCGACGTCCTCTGAGTAAAGTCCAAGCTCCCCAGGCAGGTGTCCATTCCCTTAATCCTCCTTTCACTCATTTATTCATGCATTCAACAGGCATTTCCTGAGCCCTTCTCTGGTCCCGTCCCCATGCTGGTGATGGACACCCACCTGCCCCTGCCCCTGTGAGGCTCCCAGGAAAATGTTCAGGAGGCAGAAAGGCTAGAAGGCGGGGAGGAGAGGCTTCCAGGCCCAGGCCCAAGGCTTGAGGCAGACTCTGGAGGGAGAGTACATCTTGGGGAGACACTGAGCCATCTGAGGTTTGTCCTGGTCACTGTTGTGTCCTCACTACCTAGTTCGTACCCCTTTCACCAGAGTTCCTAATGCCTGGTGCAAAGGGAGAAACCAGCCAGTTCACCTATTCACTGGTCCAGGCCCTGTCCTTGGGGCTGAGGACTGAGCTATGATTGAGGCAGACCTGGTTCCCCCTCTCACAGAACTTATAAACTATTAGAAAGACAGACAGTAAGAAGTAAACCATGGAGTATCTTCCAAGAGAAAAAAAATGAAGTTCATTTAATAAGAGTAATGGGATGCTCATGGAGAAGGTGCTCAGGGAACACCGTTCTGAGGAGGTGACATTGGGGCAGAAACTGGGGGTAAGGCAACACAGTCAGCTAATAATAATAATAATAATAATAATAATAATGGTGCTTAGTTGGTGTCTCTACATGGATGAACTCATTTACTCCACACAACAGCCCTGTGAGGTCAGTACTATTATTATGCCACTTTACTGACAGGGAAACTGAGGCACAAGGTGGTTGGAATCGTTTGCCCATGACCATATACCTAAGAAGGGAAAGCCAGCATTTGAACCCATGCCTTCTGGGTTTCTGTAGCCTTCTCTCAACCAGAAGCTGCACTGCCTTTCCAGGAAAGGTCAACATAGGCAGAGGGGACAGTGAGAGCCAAGGCCCTGCCTGAGCTGGGAGTGTGGCCACCCGCCAGGAGGCCACTGTGGCTGCCCCAGAGTGAGCCAGAGGGAGAATGAGAGGAGGACGGAGAGGTCGTGAGGGTGGGTGGTGTGGGGCCTCACGGGCCAGCAGGAGGACTCTGGCTTTTACTCTGAGCAGGCAGGAGCCACAAAGGGGCTGTGAGCAGGAGAGGGATGTCATCTGATTCAGGTGTTCACAGGGCCCCTCTGGCTGTGTGTGAGGAACCCAGGGTGGGTAGGGGCAGGATGGGACCAGAGGAGAGCAGGCAGGAGGCTGCTGGGATGGACAGGACCAGGGTGGGGATGGTGGTGAGAGAAGGGGGCAGATCCTGGGTAGATTTTGAATATGGAGCCCACAGGATTTATTGACAGATTGGTTGTCCAGGGAATGAAGCGGGAAGGGGTCAACTATGTCTCAGAGGTCGGGGTGGAGCCCCTGAAGAATGGAAGTACCTTGAACTAGAAGGAGGTCTCTGAAGGAAGAGCAGGGTTCGGGGTGGGAAGTCCTGGCACGGTCCAGACTGAGCCTGCCTCGAGGGCCCCACTGTGCTGGCCTGACCTGGCCCCTGTCTTCCCGCAGCCATGTCCTGCCCCGCCAACAGCCGCTACGAGCCCTGCAGCCCCGCCTGCCCCGCCTCCTGCAATCCCGCAGCTGCGCCGGCCAACTGCTCCGAGCGCCCGTGCATGGAAGGCTGCACTTGCCTCCCGGGCTTCGTGGCCAGCGGCGGCGCCTGTGTGGCGACCTCATCCTGCGGCTGCACCTACGAGGGCCGCCCCCTGGCGCCAGGCGAGCAGGTGTGGGCGGACGAACAGTGCCGGCGTCGCTGCACGTGCGACGGCGCGCCCCCGAAGGTGAGCTGCAGCGACACGCAGGGCTGTCCCGCCGGCGAGCGCTGCAGAGTCCAGAACGACCTCCTGGGTTGCTACCCCGACCGCTTCGGGAGCTGCCAGGCGTCTGGGGACCCGCACTACGTGACCTTCGATGGCCGGCGCTTCGACTTCATGGGCACCTGCACCTACCTGCTGACTGGCTCGTGCGGCCAGAACGCGGCTCTGCCCTCCTTCCGGGTACTGGTGGAAAATGAGCATCGGGGCAGCCCGACTGTGAGCTACACGCGCGCCGTGCGCGTGGAGGCCCGTGGCGTGACGGTGGCGGTGCGCAGGGAGCATCCTGGGCAAGTGCTGGTGAGGAGGAGCACCCAGGGCCGGGTGGAGCGGCGGGCGGGGGGCGGGGGGGGGGTGCGGGGGCGAGACTCTCGCTCCAAAGAGTGGGCGGAGCTGCTGCCGGTGGCCAGTGATTGAAGCCAGGGTCCCCAAGCAGGGCCGTGCTGCCTTTCCCCAGCTGTGTATGTGACTGGCTCTCAGGGGTCCTCAGTTTTGTTCTCTGTCAAATGTGATAACAGGAGGGCGCCTAAAGTGGAAGCCACTTCACAGGGTGGTTGTGGGAATTTGAACAGTTAATATTTGTAGGGTGTTGAAAAAAAAACCTTTATGCCCAGTAAATGTTGACTTAATATTGTATTGATATGAACCCTCTGAAGTTATAGATTTGTGCATTTTCTGAAAGATGATTGATTTTCAGATAGTAAGGTGACCTGTAAAAGGTCAGAAACTAGAGGTGTGTGTTTGGGGGGCAATGGGTGGGGTAGAGAGCCCAAACAATGGCAGGTTCTGCGAAGAGGGCTCTCAGATGGCCCACCACCCAGCAGAAGTCAAGAACCACTGATTGACTCTTTCAAAAAATAAAAATAAATATCGTGGGGTTGTTGTAAGATTTACAACATTAGTTAACAAGTATTACTGAGCAGTTTGGGAGAGTGGCCCGTGCTTTCAGGAGGAAGATGAATTAGAAATGGAAAAGAGAGAGAACTTTCCATATGCCTGGCACTGTGCTAAACCCTTGTGGTCCTTAACTCTTCATCCTCAGAACGACCTTGGAGTGAAGGAAATTCCACCCATAAAGCCTTGTGTTTGACATAGAGAAGCTCCTTGATAAACAGAGGACATAATCGTTAATATTGACATCCTCACCTCTCTGGGATGACATTTAAGCTGAGGTTTGAATGATAATAGCCAACATATATTAAGTTATTTCTATGTATTCAACGCTTGACATGTAGTAACTCATTCGATTTCTACAACAACTTTGTGAAATAGCTAATCTTGTTAAAAGAGGACACTGAGGCACAAAAAGGTTGTCACTTATTCAAGGGCACACAGCCAGTGAGTGGCAGAGACAGGATTCGAAGCCAGGCAGTCTGTCTCCAGAGCCCATACTCTCAATCACTATTTTCTACTGCCTCTCCTGAAAACAGAGATGGAATAGGCAGGGAAATAAGTGGATGGAAGGGTGTTCCTGCTGGAAGGAACAGCAAGTGCAAAGGCTCCAAGGCGGGAACAAACACGAAGGGCAGAGGAACAGCAGGGAGGCCAGTGGGGCTGGGGTGGAAGGAGAGAGGAATGAACAAGCAAGGCAGGGATGATGCAGAGGATGGCTGTAGTAGGAGCTTTTGACTTAAGCTGAAACCTAAAGGATGAGGAAGAGACCACAAGGTGAAGAGTGGCTACTCCTAGGCAGGGGAACAACAGGTGCAAAGCCTGAGGCCAGGCTGAGCGTGAAGAGTGCAGGACAGCATGGGGCTCGTGAGGGAGTGAGATTGGGAAGACGGAATGGAAGGGTTGGTAGGAGATGAGATCAGGAAGTGGGGACAAGCAGGGCCTGGTGGGCAGAGGGGTTCAAGTTTAAGCTAAGAGGTGAAGAATGAGGGGGAAGAAGCCAGGCAAAGAATAGGGATGTGGAAGAGGGAGGAAAGGTCACAAGCAGGGGGTACAGCAAGTGCAAAGGCCCTGACGCTGGGCTGAGCTGGGAGAGTTCAGGGGAATATCAGAAGACCCGTGTGGCTGGAGTTTCAGGGGTGTGGAAAGGGGCAGTGCTGGAGAGTTGGATTGGAGGGTAGCGGGGCTCGCACAATTTAGGGCCTTTTAGGCCATTGTGAGGGGTTTGGACCAAAGCTGACACCTGAAAGGTGAAGGAGAGGTGGCCAAGGGAAGAGTGCAAAGCAAGTGCAAAGGCCCTGAGGTGGGAGTGCACTTGAGATGTTCTTAGCAAGGAGGCTAAGAGAGTGATGTGGTGGGTGACGCAGGCACGCAGGTGAAGAGAGCCAAGGTTAAGCAGGACCTTCTACAGTAGGGACTTGCACGTAAGCCAAGTGAAGGGAAAACAGCCAGGAGAAAAATGCTAGATGCTGTTCTTGGCAAAGGCAAAAGGCCCTAAGAGTTAGACTGAACTGGGAGAGTTACAGGAATATTGAGAAAGCCAATGTGGCCGGAAGAAAATGAGTGGGGGGCAGGGGGGTGTGAAGAGGTAAGATCAGGGAGGTAACGGCGAGGCAGGCGCTGTAGGCTTTGATGGCTAGGAGTTAGGGATTTGGATTTAAGTTGATACGTGAGGTATAAAGAGACGTGGAGGGCGTGCCAGGCAGGGGGATCTGCAAGTGCAAGGTCTCAGGTGGAAGGAACCAAAAATAATGTGCTCAAGAGAACAGCAAGGAGCTTAGTGAATGAGGGGTAGGCCACAAAGCCACAAACACGCCCTGACCCCCAGCTCTCCTGCGTCTCTGCTCAGGTCGATGGCATCCTTCAGTACTTGCCCTTCCAGGCAGCAGACGGGCAGGTGCAGGTGTTCCGCCAGGGCCAAAACGCCGTGGTGCGCACGGACTTTGGCCTGACCGTCACCTACGACTGGGATGCCCATGTGATTGCCAAGGTGCCCGGAAGCTATGCTGGGGCCCTGTGTGGGCTCTGTGGAAACTTCAACGACAGCCCAGATGACGACCTGGCCCTGCGGGGTGGAGGCCAAGCTGCCGACGCCCTGGCCTTCGGGAAGAGCTGGCAGGAGGAGACAAGGCCAGGCTGTGGAGCAGCCGAGCCAGGTGACTGTCCCAAGCTGGACTCCCTGGTGGCCCAGCAGCTACAGAGTAAGAAGGAGTGCGGGATCCTTGCAGACCCTGAGGGGCCCTTCCGGGAGTGCCACCACAAGCTGGACCCGCAGGGCGCTGTGCGAGACTGCGTCTACGACCGCTGCCTGCTGCCAGGCCAGTCTGGGCCGCTGTGTCACGCGCTGGCCGCCTATGCGGACGCTTGCCAGGCCGCTGGGGCCACTGTGCACCCCTGGAGGGGCGAGGAGCTTTGCCGTGAGTATCAGTAGTGAACACTGGGGTCTCAGCCTTATGTATATTCATTAACATACAAATATCACTAATTCATTTAATTCTTGTAACAGCCTTATGAAGGGACTGTGGCTTTGCCCATTTAACAGATGAGGAACCCGAGGCTCAGAAAGGATCAGCTGCTTGTCTGGGATCCTTACAGCCAGGAAATGACAGATGCAGTAATACATCAGGTGTCCCCGGGTCTGATTTTCCTATGGTAGTTGTCATTCAGAGATGAGCAGTGGTGTTGCTGTTAGAAGGGGCCCAGCACCCTCTCCAGTGCTGCTGGGTCCCCACCTGGTCTACTGCACTGAAGGATAACATCTGCTGAGCCCCTTGGGCAGTCACTCCGAGACTCTTGCATCAGATGCGGGTGCAGGGATGGTCTTCAAACGTCTTTGCTTTTCTACAAAAGAAGTTTAGAAAGCCATGCATCCTTTCACCTGATTTTTACATTTTAAAATTTATTGTTAAAATATAATGCATATGTTTTAAAAAAGCACATAGAATAAGCAGAAGCTTGTTTAATTTTCCACCAGAGAATGACAGGTGGAAAAAGTACATACTGGGCCCCCCATCAGTTTGGAAGTGATGCCCTTCATGCCCTTTTCCCAGCACTATACCCCAAGCGGTAACCACTATTCTGACTTCTAAAGTTTCTCTCTTTTTTAAAGATTTTATTTATTTATTTTTAGAGAGGGGAAGGGAAGGAGAAACAGAGAATTAGAAACATCAATATGTGGTTGCCTCTCACACGCCCCCTACTGGGGGTCTGACCTGCAACCAGGCATGTTTTCTGACTGGGAATCGAACCAGCAACCCTTTGGTTCACAGGCCGGTGCTCAATCCACTGACCTATACCAGCCAGGGCTAATTGCTTCTTTATAACATTACTTAACTTGCCCGTCTGTCCAGCCAGATTCTCTTTTAAACTGGATCAGTAGTGCTGTTCAATAGAACTTCAGTGATCATGGAAATGTTCTATATTTGAGCTGTATCATATCATATGGTTGCCATTAATCAAATGTGGCTGTTGAGCATTTGAAATGGGGCTGTTGTGACCAAAAAACTAAGTCTTCAGTTTTATTTCACTTTTAATTAAATATACATTTAAATGGCCACAAATGACTGTCATATTGGACCACACAGAGGATTGATTTGGTTCAGTTTGGTTTTTTTGTTTTGTTTCGTTTTTGAGGAAACTATTTGTCTTTTTTTAATGAATCCTCACCCAAAGATATGTTTGTCAATTATTAGAAAGAGAGGAAGGGGGGGATAGAGAGAGAGAAAGTGAAAAAGAAACATCAGTTGGTTGTCTCTCGTATGTGCCCTAATCAGGGATCAAACCTGCAGCCTCAGTATATGCCCTGACTGGGAATCGAGCCCTCAAACTTTTGGCGTATGGGACGATGGTCCAACCAACTGAGCCACCCAGCCAGGGCAAAACTGTCCGTCTTCTAATCTGGAGTGAGTGGGGTTTGGAAAGCGGAACAGGGATTCTTTACTTTTTTCTTTACAACATGGACAAATATTTTAATCTATAGAATCATTACTCCTACTGCAGAATGAAAAAGCTAAGAGTACTGCACTCACAAACACACCACAGAGATCACACACACTCGCTACACATACATGTGTTTAAAGTACGTACGGCATAGCCACGCCTTACTGACAAATTCAACACGCTCGCTGAAGACAGTCCACGTAACCTAGAGCACGGCTGAACAGGATCAGGACCAGATTAGCTGTGACGTAACCTGCTCCCCAGGCCCCACTCAGCAGAGGAGCTCCTGGCAGCTGGACCACTTCTGTGTGACTGTGTGTGTGTGTGTGTGTGTGTGTGTGTGAGCATGTGTGTGCACGTGTGTGTGTGCACATGCATGTGTGTCGGGAGGTCAACTGTTTCCCCGGGGTCAGGGACTCCCAACCCTGATGGCCACTCTCCCCGCAGCGCTGACCTGCCCACCCCACAGTCACTATGAGGCCTGCTCCTATGGCTGCCCGCTGTCCTGCGGGGACCTTCCGGTGCCCGGCGGCTGTGGCTCTGACTGCCACGAGGGCTGCGTGTGCGACGAGGGCTTTGCGCTCAGTGGTGAGTCCTGTGTGCCCCTGCCCTCCTGTGGCTGCTTGTACCAGGGCGCCTACCACCCGCCGGGCCAGACCTTCTATCCTGGACCAGGGTGCGAGTCCCTTTGCCACTGCCAGGAGGGCGGCCTGGTGTCCTGTGAGCCCTCCACCTGCGGCCCGCACGAGGCCTGCCAGCCGTCCAGTGGCGTGCTGGGCTGCGTGGCTGTGGGCTCTGTCACCTGCCAGGCGTCAGGAGACCCTCACTACACCACCTTCGACGGCCGCCGCTTCGACTTCATGGGCACCTGCGTGTACGTGCTGGCTCGGACCTGCGGGACCCGGCCCGGCCTGGAGCAGTTCACCGTCCTACAGGAGAATGAGGAATGGAACAATAAGAAAGTCAGTGTGACCAAGGCAATCACTGTCCAGGTGGCTAACTTCACCCTGCGGCTGGAACAGAAGAAGTGGAAGGTCACGGTGAGAGCAGGGGCTGACCCTGGAGGGAGGGTTGGGATAGAGGGCCATCTGTGGGTGGGACCCGCGCAGTGCTCAGCCCAGGGGCAGGAGACACAGGGTTCAGAGTGGATGTGAGAGGCATGGGGTCCCAAAGAAGAGGGGCTGCTGATCAGAACCCAGAGTGGGGAGCCAAGAAGGCCCTGGGAGCTGAAATCTGTTCCCCTGTGGCCTCAGTCTCCCCTCTCCCTGGACTGCCCCTCTGAACGACTCCCCCACAGCCCACTCCCTTTCCCTCTGTCCCCCCTCCATCCCAGTCCCCGCCCCAGCCGCCTCCCTGGTCTCCTAGTCTGTGGCAGCACGTGATGCAACCAGAGGTTGGTAAAGTTCCAGAATGGGAAAGGCTCAAGGACACAGGACAATCCGAGGGTAGCTCCACCATTCCTGAACAGCCACAACCACAATAATAGCAGCTGTGGCTTCTGCATAGCTGACCCCAGACCTTGGCTGCTAAGCACTTCAAACCCAAGTGTCATTTTATCCTCATAGTAATAGCTGGAATGCTTTGATTTGCTTTAGTTTTTAAAAGGGGATGTCCCATCACTGGCCAAAGTCCCCCAGCAAAGGTGGGACTCGAACTCAAGATGGCATACCAGGAGGTAGCATGCTGGACCCTGGGGCTTCAGGTGCTTTCAGACCGAGACGGGTTTACACTCACAGGGGAATGGGCATTTCACTTACCCTGGAGGGTTTTCTGCAGAGATCCCACTAAACTTCAGGCACCTGACTGTTGTACTAGTGGCGATATTGATGAGGATGCTGTTGAACAGCTGACTTTTTCAAGTGCTCATGCATTTCATATTTAAATATACTCCCTGATGCAGCCACGCTCCTGGAATAGCACCTGGCATATAATTTGGCTATAAATACATAAGAGTTGTTGGGGTTTTTGTTGTGAGGTAGAAACTATCAATGTCCCCTCTTTACAGATGAGGAAACTGAGGCACAAGGGCTAAGTCACTTAGCCTTAACTGCTACCCATCCCTGCTCGGGAAGGATGGTGGAAGACTGTTTTTAGGAGACTCATCCAGGAGCATATCCTTCTCCTGCCTCCTTCTCTGATTCCTCACGCTTCCCAAACGATCAAATGCTCATTGAGTCTGTATTAAGGGAGGCCTAGCAAGCGTGTTAACCAGGGGTGGATTTACAAGGCTTCGTTGGTGCCTTAAACTGAAACCATGGTTCTTGGCTCATGGACCTGAAGTTCATTTCTCCAGAAATCTAGCCTGACTTTCCACCCAATGAGGGATGCTTAAGGCAAAAACCCTTCGCACCCATTTACTCTTCAAAATAAAAACACCCAGTCATAGCTAATAATAATGACAAGCGCTCCCAGAACACCCATTCTATGCCAGATACATGAACCAGCACTTTGCAGATACTAATGTATTGAGTCCTTACGACAACACTGTGGGGTAGGCACCTCGTTCCCACTCGGTAGATGAGGAAATGTGAAAAGGAAGGTGCCTCGCCTGCCCAGGGTCACAGGAAGAGTGAGGGGTGGGCCGTGTTTGAGCCCAGGCGGGTGTAAAGTCAGTTACCCCATGACTGGTCATGGCAGTTAAGTGGTGATTAAACGGCCCCTGGTGAGGCTGCTATTCCACTGAGACCCGGATCAGTTTCCTGTGGTTGCTGTAATAAGTGGCCACCAACGTGGTGGCTTAAACAACAGGAATTTAGTTCCTCAGAGTTGTGAATGCCGGAAGTCCAAACCAAAGTGCTGGCAAGGGCCACACCCCTTCCAAGGTGCAAGGGCAGAACCCTCCCCCACCCCTCCCAGCTTCAGGTGGCCCCAGGTGCTCCTGGGCCCAGGGCTGCCTCACTCTGTCCTTGTCTTTGTCTCCTCGTGGCCTTCCCTGGCCCCTCTGTGTCTCTCTTCTCCTGCCTCTCACATGGACGCTTGACACAGGACGGAGGGCTCGTCCCCAGGTCATTATCCTCTTACATTTGCAAAGACCCTTGTTCTGAATAAGGTCATATTCTGAGGTCCTGAGTGGACATAGCTTTTGGAGGCCACCATTCAACCCACTAGAAGACCCTATTATTATACCCATTTTACAAATATAAAAACTAAGGTCCTGCAGATCTTCAGTGTCGGGGTGGGGGGCCTTGACTGGGGTCTGCCTTCTCAAAGCATACCCTCTGAAGCATGGCATCTCCTGCCTCCCAGGTAAATGGTGTGGACATGAAGCCCCCTGTGGTGCTGGCCGAGGGCCAGGTCCGCGCCTTCCAGGAAGGCTCAGATATGGTGATCAAGACTGACTTTGGATTGCGTGTGGTCTACGACCTCGTGTATAATGTGCGGGTCACAGTCCCGGGCAACTACTACAAGCAGTTGTGTGGCCTGTGTGGGGACTACAACGGCGACCCCAAGGACGACTTCCAGAAGCCCGACGGCTCACAGGCAGACAGCCCCAACGACTTTGGCAACTCCTGGGAGGAGGCAGTGCCTGGCTCTCCCTGCCTGCCGCCCCCCACCTGCAAGCCTGGCGAAGACTGCCACCCTCAGGAGTGCGGGCCTGAGCTGCAGGAGAAGTACCAGCAGGAGCAGTTCTGTGGGCTCCTCATCAGCCCCACTGGGCCACTGGCCGCCTGCCACAAGCTGCTGGATCCCCAGGGTCCCTTGCAAGACTGTGTCTTTGATCTCTGCGTCGGCGGTGGAAACCAGAGCATTCTCTGCAGCAACATTCATGCCTATGTGAGTGCTTGCCAGGCAGCTGGAGGCCACGTGGAACCCTGGAGGACAGAATCTTTCTGTCGTGAGTAAGGGGCAGAGATGGGGGACACCAAGGAGCAGAGCAGGGGAGGCTGAGATGCAGAAGGGGCAGACCCTGGACCCTGCAGCCCCTCCTTCCCAGGGGCTCTGACCCGCACCCCTCTTTGCAGCAATGACGTGCGACCCCAACAGTCACTATGAGCTCTGCGCAGACACCTGCGCCCTGACCTGCTCTGCACTCAGCACCGCCCCTCAGTGTCCGGATACCTGTGCCGAGGGCTGCCAGTGTGACCCCGGCTTCCTTAGTGATGGCCAAGCCTGCGTGCCCATCCAGAAGTGCGGCTGCTACCATGATGGTATCTACTATGAGGTAGGAACCTGGCCATCCCCAGTGGATCTGTGGCCTCATCCTGGACCCCTTCCCACTGCCCATCAGCCCCACAGCCTGTGCACTAGGCCTCCTGAACGTCTCTCCCACCCACTTCTCCTGCACAACCCATGGCCCCACTGTGATCCAGCTTGTCCCCTCCTACCTGGCTCCCTCCCAGCCCTCTCTTTTGCTCCCTTTGATCACTGTCCCCATGGCAGTGGGAAAGACCTTTGTAAATATAACTGTAGCTCCTGCAACTTTAAACGCTCCCCTGAGTCCTCAGGTCAAGTTTTGGCTCTGTATCTGGGTCCGGTTTTTGTCTCTGTTATACCAGCGGCTAACGCCCCCTGCTTCCCTCTCCCACGCCCACAGTCACCCCTTTCCCTTTGATCTGAGTGTGTTTGTCTGAAGTCTGTTTCTCTCAAAGCACTGCAAGCACTGTGGCTGGTGGGGCCGGGGAGGGGGGCTCTCCATTGATCTCATATGAATAATAATAGTAATAATAACAAATAGGCAGATAGTGCTTACTATGTACAGGTTTCTCCTTTAAGTGCTATGCTATGCTATGCTATGCTATGCTATGCTATGCTTTGATATATAAACTTTTTATTATGAAAATTTTCAAATATGCAAAAGAGGGCAATGTAATAAATATTCATGTACCCATCACTCAGCTTCAAAAAGAAATCAGCAGTTTCCCAATCTTGTTTCATCTCCACCCCCGTTTTCTCTTCAATCTGGTCGATCTACAGAAAATCCCTTTTCATTTCACAACCCTGCTGTGTCTGTATTTCATAGGTATTACTAACTCGGTTACATTTTCATAGGTAGGTGCTATTATTGTCCGCAATTTATGTGGAAACTAAGGCATAAAGAGATTAAGTAATTAGCACAGAATGGTGCGATTGGCAAGTAGCAGGAAAAGGCGTCAGACTCAGGCAATCTGCTCCAGAGCCTTTGCTCTTAATCACCGACACCCCGCTTATCCCGCACAGCAGACGTTTAGTGGGTAGTTTGCAATAAACAAATGAGCAAGTGAGTGAGTGGATGAATGGAACCCCAAGGTCATGCTGTGCTTTGGTTTCACAGACAAGGGGCCACCCTGATGAAAGATGTCCCCTTCCTGTCCTCCAGACCCCAGAGGTCTGGAGTGAGCGCCCACCCTGATGGCTGTGCCCTCTGTCCCCACAGCCGGAGCAGACGGTACTCATTGACAACTGCCAGCAGCAGTGCGTGTGCCACGCTGGGAAAGGCCTGGTGTGCCAGAGCCACACCTGTAAACCGGGGCATACGTGCCACTCCACGGCAGGCATCCTGAGCTGCGTCAAAGGTGCTGGGCTAGGTTGGGGCCGGTGTGGCTGGGGATGGAGGACAGCGACTTTGGAGCTGAGGGTGGTGTGACCTGGATCTTTATGGTGGGAGGCGCAGAGGACTGAGGACTGAGGTCTCCGACCTGGGGACCTCTGGGCTGGGATCCCCAGGGCCCTCCAGGCAGGGAGGCAGTGACCCTCAGGGTGGAGCCCAGGCTGTGGGGGCCTCGGGGCTGGATTTCCCGGGCAGGTGTCAGAGACCCTCAGCATAAGGGAGGGACGGGCAAACATTTTCTCTAAAGGGCTTCATGGTAAGTATCTAGACTTGCAGGCCACACAGCTGTGGTCCCAACCACTCAACTCTGCCATTGTGGCACAAAATCAGCCACGGAGTAAATAAATAACGGGGCACAGTGCCATCAAAACATTATTCACAAGACAGGCAGCTGGTGGTGCCATGGTTTTCTGACCGTTGGTATGTGGGATTAGTCCTGGGGCTTCAGGCACCATCCCCAAGGGGTTTGAGAGACTGGGACCCATGGGGGCAGGGGCAGAGTCTTGAGGTCTCAAGCAGATACCCCATGAAGTCTTGGGTCTTGGATACAGGGCACCCCTTGAGTGAAAGACCAAGAGTTATATGGATATACTCTCAGATATGGGGACCCCCAGATTAAGTCTAAGACACAGAGCCACCCCAAGACTGGTTTCTTAGGGTGAAGGGCAGAAAATAATTTCCTTGTTTCTGAGAATAAGGAAATGCGACCTCCAGAACTAACTGAGACCCCCAGGGCTGACGGACAGGATAACAGGGACTCCCAGGGATGGTGGAATATCGGTCAGGGACCAACCAGGAGACAGAAAGCACACAGCAGCATGAACGGGGCAAGTTAGAGAGAAGGAATCCTTTATTGGAACAGGGGGTGGACACTCAGGGACACAGAACAATACGGAGCACAAAGCAGATACATGGAGCAGTGCCTGCCCCCAAAGCGAAAGCACAGCACCCAAGCAAGGAAAGGAGGAATTGGGGAGAGGGCCCCGCCCCAAGGCTGACAGGCAGATCTCATTGGAAAATTTGACTGCGGCCCACTGGATGGCAGAGAGGTCGTGCAGGCTGGAGCCGGCAAGCCGGAAAACCCCCACTGCTGAGTGGGTGTCCCACATGCCACTGGCCTTGCATGCCAGCAGGAGACAAGGAGAGCAGAGCCGCTGGAAGCAAGAGGGGTCCCTTTCCTCTTGCTGGGACACTCCAGTGTCCCCTACTGACAAAGCATAGATCTACCAGTGGGTTTGGAGCTAAAAGTCTATGAACTGAAAATTGGCACAGCGGGAGAGAGGAGGAAGTTTCAAGGCTGGGGTCTTAAGCATAGGGGTTCCAAAAACTGGGGTCACAGACATAATGGCCCCAGGGACAGAGTCTTAGACAAAGAGACCCTCGAAGGTAGAGCTTCAGAAATGAGATCCCCATGGCTAGGGTCTCAGACACAGCAACCCCAGGCAGACACAGTCTTGCACGAAAGGACCCCCAGGCCATGAGACTTAGATATGGGGACCACAGTCTCAAATGTTGGGACCTCTGGGGTTGGATTATCACCAGAAAGGGTCTTGGTCTTGGGCACAGAGACCTCCAGGACTGGGGTCTCAGATGTGGTTCCCCAGGTAGCTGGGTTGGGAGGACCTGAGCCCAGGTCTTGAACATGGAGAACCGTGGGGTTGTGGATGCCCTCGTGGACACCCTCAGGGCTGGCTGCACAGACACAGGGACCCCGGGGTTCTGGTTTCAAACCCGAGTCCCCTGGGGCTGCGATCTTGAGCAAGGGGACCCCAGAGCCTGGGGGCAGGTGCTGGGGAGCAGCCGGCCTCATGCCAGGCAGCTCCTCGAGGTCCTCTCTCCTCTGCCCCCAGACCCGTGCTCTGGTGTGACGTGCCGGCCACAGGAGACGTGCCAGGAGAAGAACGGCCAGGGTGTGTGTGTGCCCAACTATGAGGCCACGTGCTGGCTGTGGGGCGACCCCCACTACCACTCCTTCGATGGCTGGAACTTTGACTTCCAGGGCACCTGTAACTACGTGCTGGCGACAACCAGCTGCCCAGGGGTCAGCGACACCCAGGGCCTGACACCCTTCACCATCACCACCAAGAATGAGAACCGGGGCAACCCCGCTGTGTCCTACGCGAGGCTCGTCACTGTGACCACCCTCAACACCAACATCTCCATCCACAAAGGCGAGGTCGGCAAAGTCCGGGTAAGTCCCACAGGATGGCCCCCGAGCTCCTGGCTGGGCGGGAGGGGTCCTGGCAGCCACAGCTAGTAGCTCAGGACGCTCTGTCTCTTCACCCAGACCTTAAACACAACAGCAGCAAAGCAACAATAACCACGGCAAAAACCTCTGTCAGGGATCAAACGAGCTCACCTCCTTGCAAAGGGCTTTCTCCTAGGACTTCAGCATTTTGCCTTTTTAGAGAGCCGGGTTTGAACCCAGGTTCTCCACAGCAGCTGTGTGACATCGGGCAACTGAGGACTTGGCGGGCCTCAGTTTCCTCATCTTAGGAACAGGGGCCGTAGCAGGCGCTGCCCGCAGTGAGGCGGTGCAGTCGAGTGTCAGCTGCGGGTTTGACCTCAGGGAGCCACCGTGAATGTCTGTGAGGAAACAAGTGAGAGGCCTTGAGACTCTGACGTGGAGCAACACTCGGGGATGAGGGGCGGTGGGGGGGAGAGAGATCCGTGTTAGTTAAGTGACTCTGCAGCTGTCAGTTGTGAGGAAGGCCTTGGCCGGCCGAGTGAGGGAGGCCGAGGCCAGAGCCGAGCCTCCACACCTCGAGTGATCTCTGTTCACCAACCCCCTCCGACCCCTGATCTCCCCTGCCTCCAGGTGAATGGTGTGCTGACAGCATTGCCTGTCTCTGTGGCCGGCGGGAGGCTTTCAGTGACCCAGGGCCCATCAAAAGCAATGCTGGCAACCGACTTCGGGCTGCAGGTCAGCTATGACTGGAACTGGCGAGTGGAAGTGACGCTGCCCAGCAGCTACCATGGCGCAGTGTGTGGGCTCTGTGGGAACATGGACCGCAACCCCGGCAACGACCAAGCCTTCCCTAACGGCACCCTGGCTCCCTCAATACCCATCTGGGGTGGCAGCTGGCGAGCCCCAGGCTGGGACCCACTGTGCTGGGACGAATGTCAGGGGTCCTGCCCAATGTGCCCTGAGGACCGGCTGGAAGAGTACAAGGGCCCTGGGTTCTGTGGACCCCTGGCTGCTGGCGCAGGAGGCCCCTTTGCTGCCTGCCATGCCCACGTGGCACCTGATAGCTTCTTCAAGGGCTGCGTTCTGGATGTCTGCCTGGGCGGTGGGGCCCACGACATCCTTTGCCAGGCTCTGGCTACCTATGCTGCTGCCTGCCAGGCTGCTGGCATTGTCATCGAGGACTGGAGGGCACAGGCTGGCTGTGGTGAGTGTGGGGTGAACTAGGCAGGACTTGGGGGTGGGGATCCTGTCTCTGCAGGGCTGGTTCGGTTCCCAGTTCTTCTGGGCCTTTTGTTTCTTTATGTGTCTCTTCATTTTTGTCTCAGTGTCTATCTCTGTCTCCCTCTGATTGTTTCTGTCTCTCTGTTTCTCATTCACTCACTCCTATCACTGTTTGGGTCTTTGTTTCTCTCTCTTTTTGTCTCTCTCTGTCTCGTCCCACTCTGTGCTCAGACCCCACCCTCTGATACCATTCTCTCTCTCTCCCCCTCCCACTCTTTCATCCTCCTGCAGAGATCTCCTGCCCCGACAACAGCCACTATGAGCTCTGCGGCCCACTGTGCCCTGCCAGCTGCCCGTCCCCTGCGCCCCCCACAACCCCAGCCCCCTGCGAGGGCCCCTGCACCGAGGGCTGCCAGTGTGACTCGGGCTTCGTGTTAAGTGTAGACCACTGTGTTCCTCTGGATAGCGGCTGTGGCTGCTGGGTCAACAACACCTACCACGAGGCAGGCAGCGAGTTCTGGGCCAGTGCCACCTGCTCCCAGCGGTGCCAGTGCGGACCTGGGGACGGCTCCCTGGTCTGCAAGCCCGCCAGGTGTGAGCTCGGCGAGGCGTGCGCCCTGCTGCCCTCAGGCCAGTACGGCTGCCAACCTGTCAGCACAGCTGAATGTCAAGCCTGGGGTGACCCCCATTACATCACCCTGGACGGGCACCGATTCGACTTCCAAGGTGCCTGTGAGTACCTGTTGAGTGCACCTTGCAGTGAACTGCCGGCGGGGGTTGAGAACTTCACCGTCACAGTCGCCAATGAGCACCGGGGCAGCCAGGCCGTCAGCTACACCCGCAGCGTCACCCTGCACATCTACAACCATGATCTGACCCTCAGTGCCCGCTGGCCCCGAAAGCTACAGGTGAGGGGTCCGTGGTCAAGGCAGGAGTAGTGCCAACCCTGAGTTGCCTGGGTATTGGTGGTGTGCCATTCCCCTGATTGCCTCTCACAGGTTAGCCAGAGCGTGATGGAGGGGTTCAGACTGTAGGTCTTGGAGCCAGATGGCTTGGAGCAGTGACTTCCTGCCTTTGAGCTTTTGTTTATTCTTCTGTAAAATGGGCCTAAGAAAAGCACCTGCTTCAGAGGGTAGTGTGAAGTGCCAGTGAAGTCGTGTCTAAAGATCAGTATTATTGAGAGGAGGACTCGGGAGGTAGCAGAGACGGGATTCGGACCTTGTCCTGGCCATTCACTACCTCCACCTCTGCCCCACGCCCTCAGGTGGACGGCAAGCTTGTGGCACTGCCCTTCCAGCTGGACTCGCACCTGCGCGCCTACCTGAGTGGTCCCGACGTGGTGGTGACCTCAGCCACAGGGCTCTCACTGGCTTTTGACGGGAACAGCAACCTGCGCCTGCGCGTGCCAGCGGTGTATGCAGGCGCCCTCTGTGGCCTGTGTGGGAACTACAACCAGGACCCTGCCGACGACCTGCAGGCGGTGGGCGGGAATCCGGGCCACTGGCAGGTGGGCGGTGCCGAGGGCTGCGGAGAGTGTGTGCCCGGGCCGTGCCCCCGGCCTTGCACACCGGAGCAGCAGGAGCCATTCGGTGGTCCCGAGGCCTGCGGCGTGATCTCGGCCCCTGACGGCCCGCTGGCACCCTGCCACCACCTCTTGCCGCCCGCGCAGTACTTCCAGGCCTGCTTGCTGGACGCCTGCCAGGCTCAGGGCCATCCCGGAGGCCTCTGCCCTGCTGTGGCCACCTATGTGGCAGCTTGCCAGGCCGCTGGGGCCCAACTCGGCGAGTGGAGGCGGCCGGATTTCTGTCGTGAGTACTCACCCATGCATGGGCCATATAGTGGGGGTCCCCCATCCCGTCTTTTCACAGGACTCTAAGACAAGAGCCTTCTTCCTGAGCCAGATATCTCCTGTTGGAGAAACACCTTGGCATTCACACACGAAATGCACCAGGGCACATATTGCAGTGAGAGACTGATACACCCGGTCAGAACCCTGGGTCCGGCAGACTCCTGTCAGGGAGGGAGCATGTACTCAGTATCCTAGCCAGATGAAGTGGGTTGGCAGACCCTGTCAGAGCTGGACAGTGAGGTTCACCTGGCCAAGTAGATTCTCTAGGTACCCCTCGTCAGAGAGACCTGGAAAGTTCTACCTGCTCAGATGCCCCTGGACTGTTGCAGACACTGAAGTACACAGGAATTGGCCCGATAACATCAGACAGGGGCTCTGGTTAGAGACACTGGGCAGACACACCCAGACAGAATCATGACCCTGACATGGCCCTATGCGGATACGTACATAGTCACAGGGAGTCACACCCCAGCATACGTCTGGCCCCACCCCTCAGTCAGATGCACGCCCTGAGTACCACGGCTGGTTCAGACCCACACAGTTTAGTCAGGCACACATGGTCAAGTTGATCAGGTTGACCCATAACCTGGTCAAAGAGCCCGGGTTCCCAGAGCCCCACACTGAACCCCCCAGTTAGATGCGCTGGGTCTCATACCCCTCTCAGATCCCTGGACAGATTTGCTCACACATTGTGCTTGGGCAGAGCACACAGATCCGTCCACCTGGGCAGGTTCCTCCACTCCGCACTCCCCCTGCTCGGCTCACTTCCCGCTTGTCCCCACAGCCCTCCAGTGCCCTGCCCACAGCCACTACAAGCTCTGCGGTGACTCCTGCCCCGTGAGCTGCCCCAGCCTCTCGGCGCCCGAGGGCTGCGAGTCAACCTGCCGTGAAGGCTGTGTCTGCGATGCCGGCTTTGTGCTCAGCAGCGACACCTGCGTGCCTCTGGGCCAGTGTGGCTGCCTCCACGAGGGCCGCTACTACCCGCTGGGCGAGGTCTTCTACCCAGGCCCCGAGTGCGAGCGGCGCTGTGAGTGTGGGCCGGGCAGCCAAGTCACCTGCCAGGAGGGCACAGCCTGCCAGCCCCATGAAGAGTGCCGGATACAGGATGGCATCCAGGCCTGTCACCCTAAAGGCTGTGGCCATTGTCTGGCCAGTGGGGGCATCCACTACGTTACCTTGGATGGACGTGTCTATGATATGCACGGCTCCTGCTCCTACATCTTGGCTCACGTCTGCCACCCACAGCCTGGGGACGAGGACTTTGCCATTGTGCTCGAGAAGAACTCGGCGGGAGATCTCCAGCGCCTGGTAGTCACTGTGGCTGGCCAGGTTGTGAGCCTGGCTCGGGGCCCGCAGGTAAGTGGACATGGCCCTGCCCTGGGGACTCTGAGGGGACACAGCCCTGCCCTGGGAAGTCTGAGGGGGGCATGGCCTCACCCCAGAGGGGCTGAAAAGGACACGGCTCTTCCCTGGAAGTCTAAGGGGACTGCCTTACCTGTGGGTCCCTGACCCGCCTGACCCTTCCACACAGGTCACTGTGGACGGCGAGGCTATGGCCCTGCCTGTGGCTGTGGACCACGTGCGGGTGACCGCTGAGGGCCGGAACGTGATTCTGCAGACGACCAAGGGGCTGAGGCTTCTCTTCGATGGTGACGCCCACATCCTCATATCCATCCCCGGCTCCTTCCGTGGCCGTCTCTGTGGCCTTTGTGGGAACTTCAATGGCAACTGGAGTGATGACTTTGTCCTGCCCAGTGGCACTGTGGCCCCCAGTGTGGATGCCTTTGGAGCCGCGTGGCGGGCACCGGGCTCCTCCCAGGGCTGTGGTGAGGGCTTCGGGCCCCAGGGCTGGCCGGTGTGCTCAGCAGAGGAGACGGCACCCTATGAGAGCATCAAGGCCTGTGGGCAGCTCCAGGACCCCCAGGGGCCCTTTGCGGCTTGCCATGCGGTGCTGAGCCCCTCCGAGTACTTCCGCCAGTGTGTGTTTGACCTGTGTGCCCAGAAGGGCAACAGCACCTTCCTCTGCCGCAGCCTGGCTGCCTACACAGCATCCTGCCAGGCAGCCGGCAAGGCCGTGAAGCCCTGGAGGACAAACAGCTTCTGCCGTGAGTACCCACAGGATTCTCCCCAGGTGCGGGGGTGCTCCCTGATCTGCTCCCAGTCCTGTCTGCATTTTAGGGTCAGCCTCCTCCCTGTTGAAGGTCCTCCACCCCAGTTTCCCCCGCAGCCGCACCCTGCTGGCTTCCCTCTGGCCGGTCCGGTCCGCTCACCGACTGGCCCTTCTCAGACTCCTTTCAGGGACCCACTCTCTGAAAACTCAGACACACTTCCTTAGGGCCCTTCCTGGACCCTTTCTGTGGTGACCTGGGAGGGTGGGTTCAAGGATCTCTGGTTCACACAATAAAGCCTAGTCTGTGACTAACCCAGACCCCAAAACATGGGAACATACCCCTCACATCCCCCAGGACAAGGCCGCAGCTCCACAGACCCCCAGAACTCTACCTCTCTGGTCCCCCAGCCAGTGGGTATCTGTGTCCTTCAAACCCCCAGGGCAGGGCCACGTCTCCTTCACTCTCTTCAGGGTAGAACCTGTATTCGGGGCCACTGTCCACCTGCACAGCCGCAGACTCCTCTTCAGTGCCGAGCGTGGGCACTGTCTCTGGACCCGGCCTCTCTCCTGCGGCCGGCCTCAGGGGTCCAGCAGCCTCCTGGACACTTCCCCCTGGGTGCCCTTAGGGTCCTTCACAACTGCTGTGCTCCCATGGGACGCTAGCATTTCATTCCAAACTTCATCCTCGCATTCCCCATCTGAGGGCAGCCACACCATCCAGCAGCTGCTCAGCCGGACGGAGCCGGCGCCCCACCCTGGATGCTTCCCTTGGGTCCTCAGCTCCCTGTTTTTGCCCCACCCCGGCCCTGACCACTCTGTCTGTACTCCTCAGTGCAACCCTGATCACGCTGGGCTGGCACTATTTATCCCACCAAAAGGAGGTCCCGAGCAGAGCGGGGGGGCTGTCTTCATCTCCTGTCGCCAGGGCTGGTGTGCAGGGGTGACCCCACTTGGCCTCCTCCCTCCGCAGCGCTCCAGTGCCCCGCCAACAGCCACTACTCCATCTGCACACACTCCTGCCAGGGCTCCTGCGCGGCTCTCTCCGGCCTCACTGGCTGCACCTCCCGCTGCTTTGAGGGCTGTGAGTGTGATGACCGCTTCCTGCTCTCCCAGGGCGTCTGCATCCCTGTCCAGGACTGTGGCTGCACCCATGATGGCCGATACTTGCCGGTGAGCAGGAACCTGAGGTGGGCAGGTGGAGGGCTTGAGGGAGACTCAGAGCTTCTGTGCTGACCCCCTTAAGGATGGGGACGGTGGGGCTGCCAGCATCTCTCAGCTGTGTGAGTCAGTGCTGGTGACATCGCTGTATTAGTTTCCTTTGGCTGCTGGGACAAATGGCCATAAATTTGGTGGCTTGAAATAAGAGAAAATTATCCTCCCACCATTCTAGAAGCCATAAAACAGAAAGCCTATCACTGGGTCAAAATCCAGGTGTCCTCAGGGCGGCACCCTCCAGAGGCTTCAGAAGAGAATCCGTTCCCTGCCCTCCGCCCCAGCTTTTGGTGGCTGCAGGCGGTCCTCCGTTTATGGCCACACCCTGCAGCTTCTGCTTCTGCGTCACATTCCCCCTCCTCTTCTCTGTGCAACAGAAAAT
This sequence comes from Tonatia bakeri, assembly GCA_004024845.1. Lineage (NCBI taxonomy): Eukaryota > Metazoa > Chordata > Mammalia > Chiroptera > Phyllostomidae > Tonatia > Tonatia bakeri. Next base: position 128,122 of record PVIA01002578.1, read on the forward strand.
CTCCCTCTGCCTCCCTCTTAGGGTACATGTGGCTGCATTTAAGGCCCAGACAGATAATCCAGGGTAATCTCTTCATCTCAAGACCCTTAATTTAATCACATCTGCAAATTCCCCACGTAAGGTCACATTTATTAGTTCCAGGCATTAGGACTTGATATCTTTGGGGGGGCTGTTATTCACCTGCTACAGTACCTTCCCTAAGCCTCAGTTTTCCATCTGTAAAATGGGATTCACCCTCCTTGCACCACAGATGTTTGAGGAACCGGGGGCAATTGCACATAAAAGGCACCCACAGGGCACTGAGCCTTGTCCTCCGCACTCGGTAAAACTTACGACAGCACAGTGGGCAGCACAGCTAACAACAGCTTAATAATGTGTGTTGAAAGCTCTTCCATTTTTGTTGTAGTTGATTTATTTTTACCATTCACGTTGTTTGAACTCTTACTGTTCCCAGACCACTCCCGTGCCAGGGGCTGGCCCTGCCCTGGCATGGTCCAGGGACTTTTGTGTGTCAGGTGACTTCTAGGGTCTCGACTCGTACAGGAAAAAATTCAAGAAGCAAGCCCAGGTGACAGTGACAGTGAGTTCATTAAAGCTTAGGGCAATAAGGCCAAAGAAGGGCCCTTGGACTCAGGATCAGGGGCCAAACCTGGGGCAAGCTGCCACTGCCCACTGCTCCCCTGGTTACAAGTCTCATGGAAACCTGCAGAGCTTAGGATAAGAAAAGCACAAGTACGTGCCCGAGAAAGGGGCATGTGCGTGTTCAAAGGAAAGCACTAGCTGGCCTTCTCTGTCCTGAGGGGTTTTTTCTGCTTTCCGAGGATGGGAATTTGAGGGCATGTGCCGGGGAAGATCTCAACAGTGTTCGTCAGATTCTCAGCATGTCACTTAGTGTGCTCACATATGGCAATAACACATAACGGGGTCTGTGGTCGTGGGTTTTCGTTTTCTGCCTTCCTGGCGAGGGTGACTGAAGCCGTCTGTTCTTCGGCATCTTCAGTTACAGAGCACAGGGTCTTGGGATTTATTAGTTGCTGTTAATTGCTCAGCCGTTCTGGCCCTTTGTTCAACTGTGGGTCTCAGTGTCCTCATTCCACTTGCCAGGGAATTTTCCGTTTCTTACTAACCTGCCTCATTACTATGTACCAAGTTTGTTATAGGCGTTAATTCTCTTAATAATCACAACAATCCTGGGAGACAGCTGCCATCGTCATTTTCCCCATTTTGTGGATAAAGAAATTGAGATAAAGAGATGTCAGCCCAAGGCTACCTGTTAACAAGTGGCGATGCTGGGAGGCACCCCCAGCAGCCCGGGCTCACCCTCTGGGCTCCTGGGCATCCTACTTTCTTGATTAAATAAAAGAAAGGTGGGTTACCACATCCGTCCTCACTCATCCCAGTTTTGCTAGTGGCAGAAACGGAGGCTAGAGGGTCTGGAAGTGCAGGGCTTCTGGGGAAGGAGATGCCCAACTTCTTCCTTCAGGCTTCGAACTTGCAAGAACAGAACAAAGAACTCAGCTGCTGACTTTCCGCCGTGTGCACTTCACCATTCACCCGCCTCTCTGTGTAAACGCATAGGCATACTTTTCTGGCCCATTTGAGAGAGTGTTACAGACACAGTGCCCCTTTTTCTGTCAATACTTTAGCAGGAATTTTCTAAGAATAAGGAAAGTCATGTGATGGGACCACAGAACAATTCAAACTCAAGGAATTAACGCTGATTCCATACTGTTATATAATCTGAAGATTTTGTTCTAATCTCACCAGTTGCCCCTATAATGTCCTCTGTAGCAATCACCCCTCCCAGAGTCAGAGTCCCTTTGAGGATCAGACACTTTCCGTTCTCATGAGATTTGATGAGATCACCAGGTAGTAAATATACATGGAAAAAGGAGGTCTAAGGGCTGAGCCCTGGTCAAGGAAGGGTTAAGAATTTGGGAGGAACTTGAAGACATGGTGAAGAAAGAGCAACTGGTTAGGTAGGGGAAAAAAAGAAAAAAGAAAACAGGAGAAATGTTCCTGGAATTGGGTTTCCAGGGCCCCTGTGATCTGCGCTGTGGGTGCCAGGACTGGGCCACATCTCCTGCCCACCCGACCTGTGTCCATTACCCCAGAGCTTGGTGGCTTAAAGCAACTGTTTGTTTAGTTCCCGATTCTGCAACCCTGCAGTTTGGGCTGGGCTCAGCTGGGTGGTTCTTCTGTTCTCTGGGCTCACTCACTCACATATCGCTAGTTCCCCAGCGGGTCTGCTGGAGCTGGTTTATTTCGTTGTTTTTTTAATTTTTAAAATTTTATTTGTTTGTTCTTGTTTATTCTGTTATAACTGTCCCAATTTTTCACCCTTTGCCCTCCTCCATCCTGCCCATCCCCCCACTCCCACAGTGCATCCTCACACAGTTGTCTATGGTAATGGGCCACTCATACATGGTCTTTAACTACTCCCTTCCCCTTCTTTCCACCATCCCCCTCTCCCCCCTTTCCTCTGGCAGCTGTCAGTCTGTTCCCTGTTTCCATGTCTCTGGTTCCATTTCACTCATTAGTTTATTTTGTTCATTAGATTCTTCTCATAAGTGAGATCATATGGTATTTGTCTTTGACTGACTGGCTTTTTTCACTTAGCAGAATAGTCTAGCTGGGGCTGGGTTAGAGTGACGTCAGTGGGAACTGTTGTCTCTCTTACATGGGGTGTCTTGTCCTCTGGCAGGCCCATGCTTGTTCTCATGGTGGCCAGGAAGGAGAGAGGGAGAGAGAAAGAGAGAAAAGCTACCATGTGGTTTGAGGTCTAGGCTTGAACATGGCACAGCACTGCTTCTGCTACATTGTGATAACCAAAGCATAGTTTTAAGACTGACCTAGATCAATAGGGAAGGGGAAATGAACTCTATTTCTTAATGGACATTGTTGCAAAGTGATCTGCATGGATCCATAGGGTTGAAGGATTGTGGCCATTGTTGCAATCCACCACACCACCGTAACCTGGCCCTTTTCTCTGCACAGGTGAACTCCTCCCTGCTGAGCTCAGACTGCAATGAGCGCTGCTCCTGTTCCTCAAGCACCGGCCTGACGTGCCAGGCAGTGGGCTGCCCTCTAGGTCGTGTATGCGAGGTCGAGGCTGGGACCCGGGACTGCTGGGCCCCCGCTGGTCTCTGTTCCCTCTCTGGGAGTGCCAATCTCACCACCTTCGATGGGGTCCACAGTGCCGTCAGCATCCCTGGCATATATGAGCTCTCTTTCCGCTGCCCAGGAATACAGAACATCCCCTGGTACCGTGTGCTTGCTCAAGCGCACTACTGCCATGGCAAAGTTGAAGCTGTGAAGCAGGCTCACATCTTCTTCCAGGGTGGGCTGGTGACTCTGACCCCAAACAAGGGCGTATGGGTAAGCCTGGGCACGGGGCGTGTCTCACCTGGGCTTTGTCTTCCTGTTGCAGTGTCCCTCCATTCCTGGCTGCCCATCTGTCTTGCTGTCTCTTTCCTTTATCCAGATCTCTGCAGTTAGGTCTCTAAATTTGTGTTTGTCTCAATATTTCAAATGTATTCCCTCTGTTGTGGCTGAGTTCTTGAGGAGCAAAAACACACAAGTAGCTTACTAGTTTTGATGTCAGTGTTAATCAAGACTCTTCATTGCAAGTGATGGAAAACCAGATGCAAATTGCCTTGAGAAAAAATGAGTTCATTGGCCCACATAACTAGTAAATGCAGGGAGAGAGCCTCAGGAGTGGCTGGATCCAGGTGCCCTGGCAGTATTGTCTGGATTTGTACCTTCATCTTTCAGACTTGCTGTTTTCCAAATCAGCTCCATTCTCTGACACTGCAACATTCCCACAACACAGGAACTGTTATTCTCTTCATTTTGCACAGAGGGGAACCTAGGGCCCACGGAGGTGAAGTCGTTTACTTAAGTCACTCAGGGAATACCTGGGAGATCTGGGCTTGAGCCCACCAGCACCCATGCTCCTAACCACTTTGATGGGAATGGGCACTGGTGGCAACTGTGTGGGTCCAAGGGACCCACCAAGGGACCAAGGTGGATTCCAAGTGCAGTGCTCAGTGGGAACTTCCCCTGGACACTGTCAGTTACAGGCCACTTGATCCTTCCCTCAACTGTCCTTCGCTTTCTCTTAAAGGCCCCTCAGGCCTACTGTTTGCATCATGACTCCATTCCAGCCCCAGTGCCCCCTCCGTTCTGCCCCTTGAATTCCTGTCACTTACAACTGCCTTTTATTTGCCAGACCCCCAATTGGTTCTCATCACCTCAATTCCAAATTTCTGAGAGAGGGAATCTGTCTGGCCTAAGTAAGGGCTGACGCTGACTCATAGTCTCATCACTCACAGCTCGTGTGCAAGAGCCCAAGACCCAAACACAGATGTCAGGCCACACTAAAGTTCCCCGATGAGCACATCTGTATTTCCACGATCTGTTTATTGATTGCAGACACATCCACTGGTGTCTTCCGGGTCCAGTGGGGAGAGACAGCCAATGCTCCTCACACCCCTCCCCTGTGGATAGTCCACATCCTTCCGCCAAGCGCAGCAATGGCCCAACACGCAGCCCTGGCGGAGGCAGGGCCTGGAGCTCTGTCTTCAGTGTGCTCCAGGCTGATCACTCCTTTTCTCCGGCCGTCTGCTTGATCGATAATTCAGTTAACAGACAGCTTCTCTACTAAGAAACGATTCTCTACACAGCCAGTAGAGGTTCTAAGATTGTAATTACAGATCAGGTCATTCTGCTGTTGAAAACTCTACAATGGCTTCCCCAGCACAGCGTCCCAAAACTGAAGCAAACTCCCCTCCGTGGCCTACAAGCCTCGTGTGGTCAACTGCTTGTCCAGCTGTGTCTCCCACCACTCCCTCCCTCATTGTGCTAAAACCAGGCCAAGCTGGCTTTTATGCGGTTTGTGCAGCAGACCAAGCTTGTTCCTACCTCAGGGCCTTTGCATTTGCTGTTCCCACTACAGCAGCACACTTCTCCCAGATCCCCTCAGAGCTGGCTCCTTCTCGTCCTGCCGGTGTCACTGGTTCCAGCATTGCCTGTACAGAGGGGCCTTTCCTGACCACCTGCAATGCTCTCACCTTCATCTCAGTCTCGGGGCTGTTACTCTCTCTCTCCTTCCCTTCCAGGCTCTTATCGCTGTCTGAAGTTATCCATTATTTCTTTGTTTGTGCTTGTTGCCTTCCTGCATCTCTAGAATATGGTCCTCAGGGAAGCATGGGTCCCATCCATCTCAGTCACTACTTTGTCCCCAGTACCCAGATCAGGGCCTGGAACCTCGCAGGTCCCCAGGAAAAGTTTGGTTTTTGAATACATTCAGCCCTGTTCCCTCTGCACCGTCCATGTGCTGGGTAACACAGACGACTCAGACCCAGTCCTCAGACTTGCAAAGCTTGCATCCTGGCTAAACTTTCTACTCACCTCCAGCTCTCCTTCGCTGCACCCATCCCTGCTCCTTCTCCTCCCCCTCTGGCCATGTATTTTCCCATCTCTCTCTTCATTTTTTCCTCTCTCTCTCCCTCCCTCCCTTCTTCCTTCTCTCCCTCCCTTCTTTCCTTCCTTCCTTCCTTCCTTCCTTCCTTCCTTCCTTCCTTCCTTCCTTCCTTCCTTCCTTCCTCCCTCTCTTCCACCCATCAGTGCATTTATCCATCCGCCCTTCTTGGCAGACCCCTTTACTTACCTGTTCTGTCTACCTTGCTCTTCAGCCATCTGGCAGAGGAAGACTTAGATATCAAAGCATTTAGAAAAAAAAATAACTATTCTTTCAAACAAGGTTCCCTAAGGAGTTTAACTTTAGAAGGATTAACTCGTTAATGAAAACAGACGACAGTTATTTAAAAGAAAAAAACTCACAAGATACCAAATGCACCGAGTCCACAGCCTATGACAGAGAAAGTAGTTTTCTCACATGATCGTTATGCTTGCTAGGTCACTTGGCTTCAGACGTCAATATCGGAGAAAAAAAAAGGATGAACCGGTAACTTAGATGTCATGCTCAAGGGTTCTTTGACTTTGAAAACTAGAACCACACAGGGTGATGCTGGGATTTGACTGATTCTCTGTCTGGTACAAAGAACCTGCTCATCCCCAGCCTCCCCTGGAATGTTGTGTGTGTGCCCATTTATCCACGGGTCCCTGTCTCCTTTCATCTACTCTCCCTTGTCTTCTATTCATCCATCCAAATCTCCAAATAGCTTATGTATCCATCTCTCCATCCCTCCAGGTTTTCATCTCTTTCAGCATGTGCCTCTCTGCTTTTGCTCCTTGAACTTGTTATCTTGCTTGGGTCTCCATCCTGGTAACACCATGGCTCTTCTACGGCTCGAGTCTCACCTGTGTGCCCCACCCCGCCCCACACCAGGTGAATGGCCTCCGAGTGGATCTCCCAGCTGAAGTGTTGACATCTGTGTCTGTGAGTCAGAATCGTGATGGCACCCTGCTCGTTCAGCAGAAGGCAGGGGTCCGGGTGCAGCTAGGCAGCAACGGGCAGCTGGTCGTGATGGTCGGCAGTGACCATGCTGGGATACTGTGTGGCGCCTGCGGAAACTTTGATGGGGACAAGAGCAATGACGGGCGTGGTGACTCCCAGGGGAATACAGCAGTGGAACAGTGGCGAGCACAGGACTTCTCCCCATGGTGAGGATGTAGTGTGGAGGCGCTGGGTCCTCGTGGGAAGGAGGCACTTGGGGTGGGTGCTTGGTCTGTAAGCAGAAGTGCTAAGTGTCTGTCTCTTGCAGTCAAAACTGATCAGCCATCCACCGGAAAAGAGGACTTCAGGACCTGGTCCCCCTGGAGGCTGCAACAATTGAAGGATGCACTGTGTCACTGTGTGTCCCTTCCCTGCTGTCCCCCTCTGCTGAGCCACTGGGGCAGACTGTGGGAGCATTGAATAAATATTTTAAGCTAAGCTGCATGCCCGTGTGTCTTATCCCTGACTTTCCTGCCTTCACAGTAGGGGTCAGATGCCTGGGGGATCTGGCACATGATGAATATTTATTGGGGGCTGAGAGGATGGATGGATGGAGACATGAATGCGTGGCTTGGGACAGGGATGGGTGAGAAAATGGGGAGACAGGGCAATACAGGGTTAGAGGAATGGGTGGATAAAAAGATGAGTGACTAGATGGAGAGAGGAATAGAAAATGGCAAGACACATCAACAGATTCTAGCTTTATCATTTGTAACCCTAGCAAGCTCATTTCTCTTTCTCTCAGTTTCCTCACATGTCTTAGTTCATTCAGGCAGCTATAACAAAATACCATGGAATGGGGGTGGGGGGAGGCTTACAAACAACAGGAATTCATTTCTCAGAGCTCTGGAGGCTGGGGAGTCAAGATCGAGGGCACCGGCAGATTCAGCGTCTGCCTAGAGCCTGCTTCCTGGTCCTCCGATGGCTGTCTTCTCCTGAGTCCTCCCATGGCAGGAGGGCGAGGGAATTTTCTGGGCTCTGTTTCACACTGGCCCTAATCGTGTTCATGAGGGTGCTGTCCTCATGACCTAACCACCGCCCAAAGGCCTCATTTCCAAATACCTTCTCATTGGGGATTGGGCTCCCACATAAGGATTCTGAATTGTTTCCAAAGGCTACTATTTCTGAGTCCTTTCAGTGGACAGAAGTAGGAAACATGCACATGTAAATACAAGGCCGGGAGTTCTTGCTGAGCCCTCTAGTTCCAGCCCAGAACTGCAGCGCTATCGGCCGCCCCCCATTTCCATATCTGCAGCTCCTTCGATAACAGCAAGAGACTTGGCTCTCAACATCCTCAACACATCTCTGTCTCTTACTCGACCCTCCAGTCCATGGAGAGCATTTCGGAGCCGCTAACCCATGCCGCTAGGGAAAAACAAGCCTCTTGGGTAGAGTTCAATATTCGCTTGCCTCTCTTCTCATCTTTAGACTACAGGTGCACAGTGCATCGAAGTTCTGTGTTCAAAAGTTACTTGCATTAGTTCCTTTTTTTCCTTCAGTGTGGTTTGTTATTCATTTGAACTAGAACTCGATAATTTATAAACACAGAGCTACTTTACTTCATCCAAGATTTTTGGTTTTTTATAGCTTATTTTAGTTCCTTGTTAAAAATGCAACTAGAATTTCAAAAAAATAGAATTTTGAGGGGACACAAACAGTCAATAGCTTCGTGTTTAAACTAGTACCTGTCACACAGAGTTGGAGTGAGGGTTAGTATGTTCATCCGATCCACCAGGCAACAACTGAGGGTTCCCTTCCCTCCCAGACCTGTCCCCACCCTTCCCATGATGTCCTTCCAACCTCAGTGAGTAGCACTACTCAGTCTAGCAACTAGAAAATGGGCAATTATTTCTTGATTTCTCCCTTCTCCTCGCCCTCCACTCAGTCCATCAGCCAATCCTGCTGGATTGCATCAATACACCTGACACCTACCTGTCTTTCTGATCGTGCCCACTGTCACCACCGTCACCAGGTGCAGCCACCATCCTGACTCACGGGGACAGCACCTGTGGCCAACCATTGGCTCTTCCCCACCTGCATTCCATTCTCACAGCCACTGGAGGACTCTCCTTAACACATAAATAGAACCATGTACTATAGATTCTTACAATAAAATCAACTTCCTTTACCTTGTCCTAATATACTCCTGCCAATCTCTACTGACTCACCTCCTATCACTGTCCTCCTTGTCAATTATGATTTGGGACCCTGATCTTTTAATATATTGAACATGCCTAATTTCCTCACTTCAATAATTTCCCAATTTTCCTTTGCAATATGCTCTTCCTTTCATTCATCATAGGATTAGCTGCTCCTCCTTCAAATGTCAGCTTCTTACTGCGTTAGAGAGGCCTTCCATGACCACCTCACTTGGAATAGTTTCCCTCCCATTACCCACGGTCCCAAACGCTGGCTTCCTTCCTTCCTTTACTTTAAATTTACTTTTATTTGACTTTCTGCCCAATTAAAAGTAACTCAAGGGCAGAGACTCTCTCATTCACCACTTTATCCCCTGCACCTAGCATACAGTAGGTGCCCAGGACATATTTATTGAATGAATAAGTGACCAACAACAAACATGGAGGAAAGATTTGCAACACACCTAATAAAGGGTTATTATCTACAATATGCAGAGAGGTCCTCCAGCTCTGGCTGGTGTGGCTCAGTGGATTGAGCACCACCTGTGAACCAAATGGTTGTCATTTTGATTCCGGAGCATGCCTCGGTTGTGGACAAGGTACCCAGTAGGGGGCGCTCTAGAGGCAACCACACATTGATGTTTCTCTCCCTTTATCCGTCTCTTCCCCTCTCTAAAAATAAATAAATAAAATCTTTTTTAAAGAGTTCCTTCAAGTCAATAAGAAAAACACATCAATTAGAAAACAAAACCCAATTAGAAAAAAATGGTTCCATTTATGAACAAGCAAGTAACAGAAAAAGAAATCTAAACGTGTTGAATGCATTTAACATGCCGGGCTATGCTGGGCTTCACAACAGCCCTGCAAAATGAGTGCAGCTATGAACAACTAGGTGGACTGAGGTTAAATAACTTGCCCAAGGGCCAAGAGCTGATCATGATAGAGCCCGGATCTGAATTCACGTATTTCACTGAAGATAGTCCTTACCAGAGACTCTTGCTGTTGAGTCTCACCCAGACTCAATTTCCTTTCAAGAAAAATAATGGAGAAGTCCTAAAAGTAGAGAAGAACAAGCAACAATCCAACAGAAAAGCGGACAAAGGATCTAAACAGCTCATAGAAAAAAATAGAGTCCTTAAGATGAGAAATGCTCAATCTTGCCCATATTAAGAGAAATGCAACTTAAATTACCCCGAGACACCACTTCTCACCTATCAGATAGGCAAAAACTCAACATTATTTTTATTGAGAAGGGTACGGGGGAAAGAATACCTTCATGTTGCCAGTGAGAATGCAAAGTGTCTACTAGGTTCAGTGCAGGGAAATTTGGCAGAATCTGACAAAATGACAGAGGCATTTTCCTCTTGACCCAGCACTCTCATCACTAAGACTCTGACCAAAGATAGAATGGCAATAAAAGATGTGCACCCAAGGCTGTTCTTTGCTTTGCTCTTTATCGTGGAAAAAGACAGAAACAACTCAGGTATCCATCAGTGGGGGAGTGGTTGGGTAAATTACACTTCATCTACATGATGGACGACTATGCAGATGAGTGAAAAATATAAAAGATCTCTAGACACAGTGTTCTGGAGTCATCTCCAGGATGCATTGTGAGGTAAAGAAAGCAAGGTCAGAACAGCGTGCTTAATAGAAGGGACCTGAGAGAAGGGGCAAGGGGGCTGTTGGAGTCCTGGAGACGTCCTGTTTGTTGACCTGGGGGTGGTCATGTGAGTCGTCTCCTTTGTCACAGTTCATGGAGCTGCACAGTTACATGCACTTTTCTGTAAGCACGTCATACTTAAAAAAAAACAGTTTAAAATCAATAAATTTGTATCTCATTATAATCTCTGAAGATTCTTGGCCAAAGAAATGGATGTGTGTGTGTGTGTGTGTGTTATGTGTGTATTGTGCGTGTTTGTGTGTTATGTGTGTGTGTTGTGTGTGTTGTGTGTGTGTTATGTGTGTGTGTTATGTGTGTATTGTGTGTGTTTGTGTGTTATGTGTGTGTGTTGTGTGTGTTGTGTGTGTGTTGTGTGTGTGTTGTGTGTGTGTTATGTGTGTGTTATGTGTGTAAGAGAGGGAATGACAAAACAACCAAAGGACGGGAACATGTTAGGATCCTGATTTCAACAAGCAGCAATTTTTTTAAATCACGTTTTTAGATCATTCAGGAAATATGAATACAGACGTTACTAGATTATCAAAAGGATTTCTTGCTAATTTTGTTAAATGTAATAATGTATGAAAATGTTTTCTTCTTTTTTTAAGAGACACATACTTAAGTATATGGGGTAAACAGACATAATGCTGGGGTTTGCTCTAGAACACCAGAACCAGAACAAGGCGGTGCAATATGCAAGGCTGACCAATTGCTGATAATGCTGGGGTTGTGTGATACATAAGTGGAGGTTTCTGATATTCTCTACTTTAATGTGGGATTTTAAATTTCATTTAAAATATTTCTAATTAGCCCTGGCTGGTATGGCTCAGTGGATTGAATGCTGGCCCGTGAACTAAAAGGTCACCGGCTTGATTCCCAGTCAGGGCACATGCCTGGGTTGCAGGCCAGGTCCCCAGCACGCGAGAGGCAACCGCACATTGATGTTTCTCTCCCTCTTTCTCCCTCCCTTCCCTTCTCTCTAAAAATAAATTAATTAATAAAATTTATTTTTTAAAAAACTTAAGTGATTGAGTTCATTGTAAATGATTAGATTACAGTGTAAGCCATTAAGTTAAATGTACTTCATTCCAATGTACTGATGTGCCAGACACTTTACTATTTTTTAGTTTTATTTATTTTTAATTAAGTTTATGGGGGTGACAATGGTTAATAAAATAATATCAGTTTCAAATGTACATACAATTCTATAACACGTCATCTGTTCAACACTCAAAGTCAAATCTCCTTCCATCATCATATATTTGACCCCCATTACCCTTTACTATATATATATACTACTATAAACATATATACATTTTCTCAGCATACTTTTCCAAATCTGTTTGGCACACCCACATCTCACCCTCCTCAGGCCATCAGAAGTGAAAAGGTGAGTATTGGCTATGTCACATCCAAGGTCATATCCATTGTGGAGAGAAAGTACTTTCACAAATGAACAGACCTTGTGGCCAAAACAGTTTTGTGGGTTGTCTTTTTTTTAATTTTAGCTGGTTTATTACAGCTCTTTTTGAAGCCAATAAAACTTTTCCATAGGATTCTTTCCTGAACTTCCCAATGAGGACAAAATTAATGGACCATGCTAACAAGGGCCCTGCCTCACCACAGTCAACTGGTTCACTAGTGAACATTTTTGAAAGACAGAGGGAAATAATACAAACGTATGAGACAGAATCATTTGTGAAATATTGAACTTTGGTTTTTTTTTTCTCTCTGTACTCTCAATAGTCTTCTCCCAAATCAACAATTTGGCCACACATTAAAATTACAGAGATTTTTTCCTTCCCCATGACTCTTAGAAAAAAGACATGATTCTGTCAGGTATCTTGTTAGAAAATGAAGAACAGACGCAGAGGTTCTTTCCCCAGCCTACAGGGGGCGCCCTTCAGCCTTGGGCACGGGGAAGGAGAGCATTGGAGGCTGTCATTTCCACAAGATATTTCACCTTAAAAATGCAGAGAGTTTATGTGCCCTAATTACATGCCATTCCCATTGCCAAGCAGTGAGCTCCCAAACATAAGGGTGAGGCTGTCCTAACGTAAAGACACGTGAAAAGCAAGTTGGATGAAAGACGTAATTCAATTAAAAAATTTTTAAGACAAGTCATCACTGGCCATGAGCTGAGGTAGAAGAAGGGTTCAGACATGAAGGACCCCCACCTCCAGCCCGTCCCACCCCAGGGGGAACATTAACCTGGAGCACAGGTGAGAAATTTAAGATGTCAGGGGACCACACAATTTCCTATCTGCTTCATCAATAGAAGATAGCAATAGAATAGAGGGCACATCAGTGTGTTAGAAATAGACAAAATAAAAGAGTGAAGTAAATTTAAATATACTTTATTTAAGCCAAGATATCCGAAATAATATCATTTCTACATGTGTCAGCAGCTACACTTCAAATGTTTAACAGCCTTATGGAACTGGTGGCTACCATACTGGACAGCACAGTTAGCGGTCATTTCTATCACATACATTTGGATTGGACAGTGCCATCCAGAACACCCCAGGCTGTGCACTGATTTTTGAAAATATTGAAATAAGCCACTTCTTCAATCTGGGTATTAAAATTTAGCCCTGGCTGGTGTGGTTCAATGGATTAAGTGCTAGACAGTGAAGCAAAGGGTCACTGGTTTGATTCCCAGTGAGGGCACAAGTCTGGGCTGCAGGCCAGGTCCCCAGTGCGGGGCTCACAAGAAGCAACCACACACTGATGTTTCCCTCCCTCTCTTTCTCCCTCCCTTCCTGTCTGTCTAAAAATAAATAAATAAAGTCTTTAAAAATACATTTTTAATTAATCAAGTTGTGAAGTTCCCAGTCACGACAGCTTCTGAAAAGTTCTGAATACTTGGTCCTAATTTGGTTTTTCACTGAAACATGTATGCAACACTAACCCTTAGGACTTGGCTGTGACCATTTTTTATTCAACAAATATGTCTGAGCATCAACTCTGTGTTCAGTGTCAGGTGTCTTGGGTTTGGCTGAAATATCCTCCAGAAAGACCAACCATGTGACCAAGAGGGCTACAGCTTTCATCACCTCCCACTTCTAGGAAAGGGAGGGGGACAAAGGTTGAGTTCATCACTAATGGTCAATGACTTAATGAATCGTTCCTACGTAACAAAACCTCCGTAAAAACTCTAAACAACAAGGTTCGGAGAGCTCCTGGGTTGGTGGCCACCCTGAGGGGCTTGGAGGGTGCCACTCCTAGGAAGGCACGGAAGGTGCAAGCTGCTTCTTCCACTACTTGCTCTGTGTGTGTCTTTCCTTTACCTGTTCCTGAGTTGTATCCTTCATAATAAACCAGCAAAAGTACCTACTGCATTTTCCTGAGTCTTATGAGCTATTCTAGCACATTATTGGACAGAGGAGAAGTTCATGAAGACTGATTTACAGCCAGTTGGGCAGAGGTATGGGGGCTGGGGAGCTAGACTTGCCATGGGTGTCCGAAGCGCGGGCGGTCTTGCGGGACTGAGCCCTTAGCCTGTGAGGTCTCGTGCTAACTCTGGAGAGTTAGTGTCCCGATTGACCTGCATTGTGGGACACCACTTGGAGTCTTCAGAGACTTGGAGATTTGCTTGGTGTGGACAAACCACACAGTTGGTGTCAGTGAAATGTGTGACTACAGAAAGTTTTCTTTTACAGCATATAAGGGAACGGGTGCAGTTGGCTGGCAGATAGAGGACAGTGAAGTTCTACCTCCTCATTCAAGTAGGAAGCGAGGTCATCAGCTAAGAGCAACAAAGAAGGGGGAGGTTTTTGAGACAGGAGAAAGTATAAAATAATCTTTCCAGAAAAGAGGTCCAACCACTTAGGAAAACAGTGTGTCAGTTTCTTAAAAAGATAAACGTACTCTTACCACGGGACTCAGCCATTCGACTCCTAGGACTCTTCTCAAGAAAAATGGGAGCTCCCGTCCACACAAATGTTTGTACATAAATGTTCATAGCGGCGTTAGTCATAACACTCCCCAAACTGGAAACCACTTGAGTGCCCATCAACAGGTGAACAGACATTATGCCAAGTGACAACAACCAGGCACAAAAGGCTGCATAGTGTATGATTCCATTCGTAAGCAATGGAATGACGCAAGTGTCCTGAAACTGCATCATAGTGATGGTTGAACAACTGTATAAATTTACTAAAACTCACTGGGCTGGACATTTGAAACAGGTGGATTTTATGATATACAAACTGTGCCTCAATAAAGCATTTAAAAATCAACATAGGTTACGAATACAACTAATAGGGAAAAATAATAAAATAGGAAATGAATGGGTTAGGGACATGTGACGGAATGGCTGGGCAGCATGAGGTCCCACATGGGCTTGTGGTCTCGGCAAGAACAGAGTGAGACCAGTCAGGGTGTGTGTTTTTCTCCACCCACATTCAGCCGCCAGGGCGCAGCTGCGGCGGAGAGTGGACTCCACGGGGTGGAAAAGACAAAGTTAGAAAAGAGCACACAGTGTGCAGGTGTGAGCAAAGGAGTGGTGACAATGATGGGTGGGGGCTGGGCTGGGTGGTGGGAGTAGCGTGTTCCTGAGGGGGTGGAGACGGGGAGAAGGTGGTCAGCTCAGTGAACTGTTGGGGCTGGGATTGTTGGAGCACAGCTTTGGAGGGAGGGAGCTGGAGAGATAGGAGGCAAGGCGCAGACAGTGAGACACCTGTAACCGAAATTCTGTGTGGGACTGCGGTTTGGGGGCTGTCCCTCTCTGGGGATAGGGTATTCTCTCCAACTGGGTTGGGACCTCTGAGCTGCTACATCACCACTGTGTTCCCAGCACAAAGTCTAGGTGTAACCATGAGAAGGAAGGGTTGAGTGGTCGACAAGATCGCTAGAGGAGAGGTTCCAAGAGGCTAGAACGCAAAGGGTCATCTACCTGAATTTAGAAATCACCAAGAATTGTAATAGGAGCAGCTTGAGTGGCAGTGAACCTGGAGCTAAAATAATGACGTAAGTGACTTAGGAGCTGATAGAGCTGGGAACAAGAATGGGAGAAGGTGCTATCGTAGAAGCTTCAAGATTAAGGGCTTAGGCAGGAGACAGAGGGAATGGTTTAGAAGCGGCATGCGGAGCAAGCAGATCTTATCCCATGCAAGGCCCCGTGGGCATCAGGGCTGAGGAGGAGAAAAACAGCTCCTGCGTGGAAGGGCATCGTGAAAGGTGTGTCTTCAGGAGGCAGCTAGGTCATTGTTAGAGCAGGAAGGTAGGTGAAAGGAAGGTTCACAAGGAGTTCAGGAGATGGAGGGATATTGGGAAAAGCCCCCAGTGCCTCCCCCATCCCAGCCTTAACCATTCTGCCTGTGTCTTCTCCATTCCAGCCATGACCACTCTGGGCTGACACTGTCTGGGGACCAGTCTAACTCCCACACTGGACTGGCAGCTCCAGGAGGGCATGACTGTTTCAGTCAACATTGTGTCCCCAGCACAGGCCAGAAGGCACGCACTAATCACTCACTGTGAGTGCCAGTTTCAGGTCTGAGGAGCAAGTTGGCAGGTGAAATACCTCCAAGCCAGGAGTTGGGGCCAGAATTCCACAAACTGGAGCTGGCAACCTTAAATCTGCACTGTACTCTGTACTCTGAAGTCCTCTGTATCTTTGTCCTTTAAGGAAAAAAAAAGTTTTAATTGGAAGGCAATCAGTAAAATCCATAAGAAGTGTGTAACATTATCCTGGTCGGAGTCATTTGAATTATAATACAGCTCCTAGAGATCCAGAATAGACTCAGTAGATTTTTCTATCTTAGCATTTAAACAGATTTGCAAGAATGATGCCCTGGCTGCTGTGGCTCAGTGGAATGAGCGCCGGACTGTGAGCCAAGAGGTCATCAGTTTGATTCCGAATCGGGGCTCATGCCTGGGCTGCAGTCCAGGTCTCCAGCATGGGGCACTTGAGTAGCAGCCACACATTGCTGTTTCTCTCACTCTTTTCCCCTCCCCTCCCATCTCTGAAAATACATAAATAAAATCTTTTAAAAAAATGTTTCTGGGCTCTGGAACATCCTTCCCGGAGAACTCAAAACATACTGAGCACCCACTCTGCCAGGCCCGTCTAGATATGCAGTGATAGGACAGTGAAGGACCAGTGGATTCTCCTGGAGGTTGTTTGTAACTTCTCATAGTGGCACTTGTTCTGCTTTGCGGAATAAATTTAAGCATGAATATTAATATTATAAAACTACAAAGCACTAAATTCTCAATACGTATGCAAACTCTGCTCACTCCTCACCCGTTCCTCTGCCCACACCCTGATCTTGTCCATCCTAGTCTTCTACCTGATCCCTTGCGAAAGGCCCCTCCGTGGTCTTCCTGTTCCCACCCCTACTCCCACACTCTGTTTCCTGCAGGCAGCCAGACTGACTCCATGGCAGACCACGTTTTTTTCTGTTCTCACCACGGCGCGGCACACCACACGAGGCCCCACACACCTTGTCACCTCTCTGCCTTCGTCTCCTCCCACTCTTACCTGCTCACACTCCCGTTTCTCAGTGCAACGCTCCTTACCTTTTCTGCCTTGGGGCCTCTGCACCTGAAATCTCCTTTCCCTAGAACTTTCTCCGTGAGAGTTCTTGCCTCACTCCGCACCTCCTTTAGATTTTTGCTCAAGTCACCTGAGGCGTTCCTTGGCCACCCTATGAGAAATCCCACCCCGCTCCCAAGGATTGCTATCCGAGGATTCCCCTGCTGTTATTGTCTCCAAAGCATGATGGCTTTCTAACAGTCAGCCTGTTTTATTAACTTGTTTGGCGTCTGCTTCCCCGATAGAAAATGAGTTCCAGGAGAGTGGGGATTTGTGTCCACGTGTTCACTGCTGTATTCCTAGCGCCTAGCACAGTGTGTAGGACAGACGGACGCACAGTAAATACTTTTCTAATGTATGAATGCGAGTCCAGAGTCGTCCACGTTCTTGGGGGTCGAAATGGGTCAAGGAAAGCTTTGGGATGTAGAACAGGGAACCTTAGGGAATTAGCTAGAATTACAGAAGGCGGGCAGAAGGCACAGCCCATGAGAAGGTCTAGGGATGAGACTCGATTACAGGGCGCCCACATC
The DNA here is from genome assembly GCA_004024845.1 of Tonatia bakeri. NCBI lineage: Eukaryota > Metazoa > Chordata > Mammalia > Chiroptera > Phyllostomidae > Tonatia > Tonatia bakeri. Next base: position 145,448 of record PVIA01002578.1, read on the forward strand.
GGTGAAGGGGAAGGCAGGGAGCATGGAGTATCGATCGCTGTACAGGCAAAGGTAGCGCCGAGCGAATCGAAAACGCTGGGAGCGTGCGAATAGCAGCCCGGAGAGAACAGGATCCCGGGTTGGGCTGGCGCTCCAAGAGGCGGGTCTACGTGATTGCGTCTCACGCCGTACGTCCCGCGCGCGTGCGCTCCTTTCCACGTGCGAAAGTCCCGGACTCGTGGGGCTCGGACGCCGCAGAATCCTGAGGGGCGCAGCTCCGCACTCGCCATGAAGCCAGGTGCAGAGCGGATTTGGGGTTGCTTGTCAGGGATTGGGGTCCACGGGATCTGGGGTGCGGGGCCTTGGCCTGGGGGCAGGGGTTCCGAGACCCGGGTCCGGTGTGGGGAAGGGGTCCTGGTTCAGTGTCGTTTGGGAGCTGGTCTTGGTTCCGATCCTGAGCCTAGAGTTGGGTCTAGAGGTTTGTGACTGGTTCAGAGGTCACGGTCATGTGTCTAGTTTTTGGCCCAGGGTATGGGGGGTCCCGAACTGGGATTCGTCTCATTGAGGTTTTCATTAGTTAGGCTCTTGGATATTAGGCCGGGGCTGCATTCGGCGTTACTGATACAGTGTGGGTCCAGGCATTTGGGGTCGTCGCTCTCTGGGCGTGGGTTTTGGGGAATCCCTCTTGGTTTGGAGGTGTAGAATCTTCAGGAGCTGAGTCTAGGAAGTCCCTCGCTAGCCTCCCGGCTGCCGCCGCCCTTGACCCTTCCGCTCCCCCAACCAGCTATCTTCTCAAGAGGGCTGGAGAGAGTGAGGACTCCTGCCTTGATAATATGTGGCCCTCTGGTCCACCTTCCCGCCCTCTACTCTCCCGAGGGGGCGGGTCCCTGAGGATGGAGTGAAAGTCTGAGGCCTAGTTATTCTCAAACGCCGGGTGAGGTGAAACTTCACAAGCCTAGGACAGGATTAGCGTGAGGTGGAGGAGGGAGGTGTGCTTCTATTAGATTTTCCTCCAGAGCTTGGTGAACCCATCCCATCACCCTCGTGGTGGAAGGCTGAGAGCCCTGGCTTTGACAGCAGAAGGGCCTCAGTTCAGAGTTTTCATCCTGGCCCTGCTTCTTAACTTACTTCGAGACCTTGGGCAAGTGGTTGTACTGCTGAGCCCCGGTTTTTCTCCAATAAAATGGCCCCCAGTTACAATTTAGTAAGATGCTGTTAAGAAAAAATAGCACTGGGTGGTAATCATTTTGCAAATATAAGTGTATGAAATCAACAGGTCGTACACTTTAGAACTTACACAATGTGATATGCCAGTTATATCTCTTTAAATCAAGTTGAAAAAATCACACAGTGCTTGCAATATAATAGTATTGGCTCTAAGTGTTATCTTTATATTTCTTCTCAAGGGGAACAGATTAGGATCCCCTTGGCGGGGCTCAGCTTTTCCTAAATCAGGCTCCCTCCCTCCAACGTGCTCTACTGGAGTTGGCGAAATCTCCCACTGTGACCAAAGGCATCTCGTTTTTCTTTTTAATTTTTTTTAAAGATTTTATTTATTTATTTTTAGAGAGGGAAGGGAGAGAGAGAGAGAGAGACATCAATGTGAGGTTGCTGAGAGACATGGCCTGCAACCCAGGCATGTGCCCTGACTGGGAATCGAACCTGCGATGCCTGGTTCACAGCCTGCGCTCAATCCACTGAGCTACACCAGGCAGGGTTTCTTTTTAATGTTTAATTTTTCTTTTACTCCTCAGCTGAGGAAATGTTTTTAAATTGATTTGAGAGAGAAAGAAGGAAAACGTCAGTGTGACAGAGAAACATCCATTGGTTGCCGCCCATATGTGCCCTGCCAGGGAATCGAACCTACAGCCTTTTGGTGTGTGGCACAACGCTCCAAGTAACTGAGCCTCCTGGCCAGGGCAGCGTCTGTTTTCTAGTACGCATTGTATTTGCTTTTGTTTTTCTTTAAGCCTGCGGAGAGACAGAGTCATCTGGTGAGGGGGGATTTGTGGATCCACAGCCCCACCCAAGTTCTCTTTCTCTTCTTTACCTGGGGATCTGTTGATGGAAGGGGTGGGAGGTGCTAGACTGTGCATCTCCCAGGAGACTCTGGCAGCCTCCAGGCATCCTGTGGTCTGATTCTCCCAGGAATGGAGTGGCAGTCCTCCCAGCCCGACCCCTTATTGTGTTAGGATAGGAAATTTGAGAAGTTGTCAGGAGTCGGCTCTTCAATGGGGATTTTAGTCTGAATGAGAGAGGAAGCCTTTGGGAGATTCTCGGTGGTGTCTGTCAGACTTGCTGTCAGTCAGACTTGATTGACACTTTTTAAACGGACCCTCTTACCTCTGTGTGTGAGAGACTTCAGGGGAGCAGGAGTGGGAGCAGGCACGTTGGGAGGAGGTCTGATGACGAGGCTTGGACCAGGCGGGTAGCAGTCAACCTGGCTGACGGATTACGATTTGGGAATAGATTTTAAAGGCAGAGCCCACAGCTTGTATGTGGGTGTGGAGAGGAGTCAGGCACAGCTAAGCGTTCTGGTGCGTGTGCCTGGAAGGATGGAGTTGCCTTTTTTGAGATGAGGAAGGCTGTGGGAGGGGAGCAGTTTTCAACCAGTGAGTCTGTGGGTCTCTCCACCCAGAACTTCCAGAAGTGCGTGCAAATGTGTGTTTTTTCGTGAGGAATGGGTACTTTCTAAGAGCCCCAGGACTTGAAATAGATTAAGATAGGTTTTGAGTATCTGGGACTGAAAGTTTACTCTTGTGCCCACTGTACCCCACGCTACACCCCTAATTGCCAGGTCTCTGTTCTGTCAGGCCTACGCTAAGAGTCTTAGGCCCAGTGGTTTGTCCCCGTAGTAGGGGGAGCACTCATTGCCTATTCAAACTGTGCTAGGCAACGAATTAAGTCGTTTAATCTTTTCAAGTCTGTGAGGTGGGCACTGTGTTATCTCTGTATCTCTGTCTTTGAGGTGTTTTCAAGACTTCCGAGAACCTTCCCTCTCTCTAGGGTTGCAAATGAACTGTGTGAAGGCTCCGGTCACCCTCTAATGACCTGCTTCTTGAATTAACAGACTGGCTGCTTTCTCCATGAGGCAGAACCCAGAGGTTTAAGCATCATCAGCAGGCTGTGTTCTTAATACTTGGTGCCAGGTGCAGCGTGCCGGAGATGCAGTGGTGACCAAGACAACTAAACATCCTTGTTCTTTTGGAGCTGTTGCCCATCCATAAAGCACAATTCTAGTGGGAGATGCAGGCAGTACTAATGTTGAGAGCGCCGTGGATGGTAATTGATAAGAAGAAAAAGAGAGTGAGATAAAGGCTGGGTAGCCAGGGACGGCCCTTTTGAGGAAGGAAGATTTGTGAGAGGCCTGAGTGCAGCAAAGGAGTGGCTGAGCCGAGCAGATGTCCACAGGGGCCAGGTGGTGGGAACAGAAGATGTTAAAGGTTGAGAAGCTGGAGAGTGAATTCTTGGGGAGGGAGAGCATGGTGTGCAGCATAAAGAGAGTGAGGTCAGAAAAATCGGCAGAAGGCAGGGCCCTGTGATGGCAGGAGTCCGTTTGGGCTGCACGTTAGGGTAACCTGGGCAACTTGGAAAGCTCCCCCACCCCAGACACTTACATCTAGGCTCCAGGGATTAGCCAAAAGTGGGCCCACTGCTTTAGGGCTTTGTGAGCCAGGAAAAGGAAATTTGATTTCATTTGAATGTGACGGGAAATCACTGAAGGAATTGGGGAAGGGGACTGGTGGGATCTGGTGCCCTGTTTTAAAAAGGGCGTCACGGGGCCCTGGGCTGGTGGTTCAGCTGGGTGAAGTGTCCTCCCGATACACCAACGTCGTGGGCTTGTTCCCCGGTCAGGGCATGTGAAGAATCAACCCATTAGGGCATAAATAAGTGGAACAACAAATGGATGTTTCTCTCTCCCTTCTTCTCTCTCTCTAAATCAATATAAATAAATAAAATAAGCAAAGTAAGTAAATAAATAAATCAGACATCGCTAGCTCCCACGCAGACAGTAGTATGTAGAGGGAGGTGAGGAGAAAACGTAAGCAACTCTCGGTTATCTGTAGGAGTTTTGAAACTGTTCATTGTTAAGGGTCAGATTAGGACTAGCCATTAACAAGTTGTACGCGTTCATCTGTAACATCATTAAGATGCACAAAGCTTTCATAGATAGGGTGTAAGTATAACAGCTCTTTACAAAAAACTCGAGTGTGTTTGCTGTTGAATAGTTCAGAATGATCAGGTCCGTTCATTTTAAATCGGCAGTTTTATAACGAGTGGCTCCCTCTCACTGTTACTGTCTGACAGTTTTGGAGCTGTCAGAGTCGGATATTGCATCTGTTGGCACCAGGAGAACTCTGTTCGCCTCAGACATTGTTTTATGCTCACGAGGACTGTTTGCACTGTCCCGAAGTGATGGGGTTGACGTCTCTGAATTTTTTCTTTTTTTTTTATGCTCAATCTTTCCATCTTGTTCACAAGCCCTGAACTCCTCACAGACTGTCGCCCATCCATAAAGCACAATTCGTTTTCTTTTTCCCTTCTTTTTTCCCCCTGAGCTGGCAAAGACTTCTGCGGTTTTGGAGGCAGGAGATCAGTTAGTGGGAGATGTTGTGCTGGGTCCCTCTCTGTCTGGGTGCTGGCAGTTTTGTTGCAGACACAAGGTCGGGCGCAGGAAGACAGGGAGACGTTTGCAGGGTCTCGGGAACCTGCTGCCATCCGTGGTGGACACACACACTCAGTGTTTGGCAGGCTAGTTACTATTGAAAATAGAACAAACTTTGTCAATCTGCCATCCATCCAAGGAGACCAGAATATTGACAGTAACCTACATCTACCTATGTACCCCTCCCCTATCCTAACCCCATCATTTCTCCCTCCCACTACCCAGTATCATAAGTTTGGTATTTATCACTCTCTTGCCTCTTTTGGGGGGAGGGTGGAACACGGGCCACCACACATACCACCGCGGCATAGCGTTGTTTCGCATCGAACTTCATAAAAAGGGTGCTATGTTGGATGTGGTTTCCTTGGACTTGCTGTCACTTAACACTTTGATTCGAAGATTTACCTATCTTTGGCAGGTAACTATAGGTCCTTTTCACTTTGATCGTAACTGTCACCCTCCCCTTTTTCTTTTGGTCCATCGTGCCAGTGGACATTTGTGTTAGTCCCGATTTTTCTGCTGCTGTGGACATTCGTGGGTGTGCCTCCTGGTGCGTGTTCCTCTGTCCTCTCTCCTGAGTAGAATTGTGAGGGGTAGCAGTAACTTTTCAAGCTTCATTGCTCTTGATTCCCGTTTCTGTTTCCACCACAGGTTTCAGCCCCCGTGGGGGTGGCCGAGGGGGCTTTGGTGACCATGGAGGTCGAGGTGGAGGCCGAGGTGGTTTTGGTGGGGGCCGAGGTGGCTTTGGTGGGGGCCGAGGTCGTGGTGGAGGTTTCAGAGGCCGTGGACGAGGAGGAGGAGGAGGAGGAGGAAGAGGTGAGTGAAATGGAGGAGAAGGCTTTCCCTGGGCTTGCGGATTGGAGAGGGACCAGGTGTGGGGTCTCTTCACTGCATCCCTCCCTTGTAGGTGGTGGCTTCCAGTCTGGTGGCAGCCGGGGTCGTGGTCGGGGAGGAAAAAGAGGAAATCAGTCAGGGAAAAATGTGATGGTGGAACCTCACCGGCATGAGGGTGAGTGAGAAAAGCAGGGAGCCTGCTGAGGTTAAGGGGGAGTGGGGTGGGGTGGGGTGGAGTGGAGTGGGGCCCAGAGTCCTCACTGCTGCTCTGACCCCTTCACCCAGGTGTTTTCATTTGTCGAGGAAAGGAAGATGCTCTGGTCACCAAGAATCTGGTCCCTGGAGAGTCAGTTTATGGAGAGAAGAGAGTCTCAATTTCGGTGAGGCCTGGGCCCCTCTCAAAGCTACCAGGGCCCCAGCTGCTGTTGTGCCCCACAGTGTGGCCTTCTTGCCTCCACCTTGTGCCCTACCCAGGACAGCCAGGGCATCATCTTAATACATAAGTCAGATCGTGCACTCCTTTCCCCAAGCCTTCCGTGACTCCTGTTGCCTTCAGGTTAATGATCCGAGTGTGACCCAGGAGACCCTGCACATTCTAGCTTCCCCTTCCCGCTCCCTGGTCTCGCCTCCTCCCATTGTCCTTCTGACTGAGTGTCTTCCAGCCCACCGACTGTGCCTGCTGTGCTCTTCTCCCAGCTCCGTGTGGGGCTGGTTCCCTTTCATCACCAGCGTCCCTGGTCAGGCGTCACCTTGCCTCTCTCAGAGGCCCCTTACACCACCCTGTCTGTCAAAAACAGCCCTTGCCACTGATCCCCTGTCCTACTCGCTCATGTCATTTTCCTTACGGCCAGGTGTGCTTCTGCCTCAGGGCCACTCTGCTGCCTGCCCTGCCGCCTGGATGAGCTCCCCCCAGACAACTTGAGTGGCCCCTCGCTTCCTTCGGGTCTCCACGTGCCCGTCCCTGGCTGCCCTTTCTCATTTGCACCTGGCCCTTGCCCTGCTCCCCATACTTCACAACTACTTTCCTGGCCTGATCCTTTCTCCTTAGCACCTGTCACCTCTCTCTGTCTGTGTGTGTCCATCAGTTCAGTGCATCCTCACTCTTTCAAGGCAGGGGACTCTGTCCCGTTCACTCTGTATCCCCGGGGCTGCTGCAGGGTCTGCACACGGTATGTGCTGGCGCCGCAGATGCTTTGGAACGAATGCATAGATCTTGCCATTATCTAATAGGCTCTTGTCTTTGTTTATTGTCTGTCGCGGCCCCTTTTCCTTGAGTCAGTAACTTCCATGAGAGGGCAGACACGGCATCTATCATGGCCATTGATACATACCCACATTTCATCCTTGTACAATGATCGAGTCCTTTTGAGGGCCCCAGGGCGAAAGGCAGTGGGGACTTGCAGAAGAGCCTGGCACTGCCTGCCATCCCCATCTCTCCGGCCCAGGAGGGAGATGACAAAGTTGAGTACCGTGCCTGGAACCCCTTCCGCTCCAAGCTGGCAGCAGCGATCCTGGGCGGCGTGGACCAGATCCACATCAAGCCAGGGGCCAAGGTGCTCTACCTCGGGGCTGCCTCGGGCACCACCGTCTCCCACGTCTCTGACATTGTAGGCCCGGTGAGTGGAGGGAGGTGTGTGGGGTTTGGGTATGAGTAAAGGCTGGTGAGGAGATGGGAGGAAGAGGAAGGTTGCCTCCTCCACCCTGTACTGTGTGGCTGGAGCTAGGTCCCTTTCTCGCAGAGTGCCTGCGAGAAAAAGGAGCCGCTTGAATCCAAAACCTCATTCAGCTTCACTCCTGAGTCCTTGGCCCATAGGAAAAGGGACCTGGGCATTGGGGTAACCAGTTAGCCAGGCGCAGAATCGAGTGTATAGATACCAAACTACCTGATTCGGTAACCCTCTTTAAAAAATTTATGCCTTCGTAATCTGATCTGGTTTCTCGTGAAAGAACAGGAGATCTCAGTTTCTGGGCCTGCATTTCTGTGTGGCTCCAGGGGGGGGGGGGGGCTCCCCGTACAGAGGGAACCTGTGCTTCTGACTTTGTGACCTCTAGCTCATCTACATAACTATAGACTGTAAACCCAAGGCTGTGGCGGAGGACTCGGCAAGGTATTTAATCTGTCTGAGCCTCAGTTTACTCCTCTGGAGGATAGGGTTGTTGTGAAGGTAATGATTTAATTCCTGTAAAGCGCTTAGACCAATGCCTGGCCCACCACAAATGCTCTTAGCTGTTAAGATTTCATCTCTCTGCCCTACCTTCCTGGTTTTAAGCCTATATTTGGGGCCTGGGCTTTCAGATCAGGCAGAATGGGAGTGAATAACGCTTGGCCAGGGGCGTCATGTCTCTGAGCCTCGGTTTATTCCTCTGTAAAATGGACATAATAACAACAGTTGTTAACTGGTTGGGTTTTGATTTGGGGGTTTGCAGAAATGCTTGGACCCCCAAATGTGTGGACCCAAAGCAGGGGCTCCATACATGGAAACTAGTATCATTGTCATTATTATTTGATTTTTTTTTAGGACGGATTGGTCTATGCAGTTGAGTTCTCCCACCGCTCTGGCCGTGACCTCATTAACTTGGCCAAGAAGAGGACCAACATTATTCCCGTCATTGAAGATGCTCGGCACCCACACAAATACCGCATGCTCATTGGTGAGGGATTCCAGGGTCGGCCCAAGTTGGGTAAGACAGGCCTCTCCTGGTTTCCTGGAAGAGGCCAGAGCTCTGATTCAGATGGACTTGGAATGGATGAGGAGGCCTCTTGAGTCTGCGGGAATGAAAATAGTGGGGTGAGCCAGGTATAGATAGTGGTCCTGCTTCAGAATCTTGGATGTCTGGCACCTGCAGAGGGCCAGCCCCTTCTCCTCTGATCTCGTGGCCCTCTTCCTAGGCCGCCCTACACTCCCTGTCTCCCTGTAAAATACGAAGCTTTTACATTGGCCCTGGCTTATGTATAAAAGCCTCCTTCAGAGGTCTTCATCATCATCGTCTGGTGAGATCATAACCCAGAAAGCACAAAGAGTGTAGCCTGGACTAGAGGAGCCCATTGTGAATATCAGTGACTTGGATTTTTTAAAAAAATTCAGAAGCAAAATGTAAAAATGGAATGCTTTATAAGTCACCCTCTGAGGTAACTTACATGAACAATTTGATGTCCAGTTTTCCCGATTTAAAAAAGTCAGTTCCATTACAACTTTCCTTTTTTTTTTTTTTAAGTATTATTCACTGCCTTTTTAAGGCATTTTTTAAAATCATACTGTCTTAAAAATACTCCTTTGCATTCTGCTGGTTTTTCTTTTCTGTGAGTTTTTCCTATACACTTACACCCTTTGTCGTGGAACTCATTTTCATCTGATAGTCCTGCAAACACCCCTGCCTGTAAGTGGTCACCTTTACTTGCCTTTTTGATGGCATGTCTGTCTCCTCTGACCCTTGTCCCCCCTCCTCTCCCTCCCCAGACCTGGGAGTGTCTGGAGAGCAGGGTCCAGGTCTGACTCATCCTTCATTCCCCCATGCCCAGCCCGGGGCTGGCCACAGAGTAGGAGGCAACCGTGGTTTCCAAGTGGTGTGAATGAATGGTGTGACTGTGGGTTTCTTGGGGTCACAGTGGAGGGTGAGGGATCATTGGTGGGGCAGTGAGACTGGAGGTAGGGAAGACTCCTTCGCCAGGAATCTGCAGGCCCCATGGGAGGAGCTGGGAAGATCCAGTGGGCCCAGCTTTTAACTGCCACTTCTTCCTCCCTAGCAATGGTGGATGTGATCTTTGCCGACGTGGCCCAGCCAGACCAGACCCGGATTGTAGCCCTGAATGCCCACACCTTCTTACGTAATGGAGGGCACTTTGTGATTTCCATTAAGGTACAGGGCTTGGAGGAGTCTAAGATGGGGTGCTTGTATCTTCTCTACCATTAACTGCCAAGCAGCCAGTCAAAACAACAGAGCCTTCATCCCCCCTAATCCAGTCAATCTTTTCTCAGCCTTTATTCCTACTCGGCTTCCTACAAGCCATCCCCTGGCCCAAGTCAAATAGCATATGATGAAAAATGTCTGCAAAACTAGAAGCTTTGGATTTAAAGAGGCACTAGAATGTAGTGGTCAAGTGCCTGATCACAGAGTCTGACAATTTGAGTGTGGATTCCAGCTCACTGTGTGACTGAGCAGTGAACTCCTGTGCTTTTTTTCACTTGTAAAATAGAAATATCAGTCCTATTTTTTTAGTATCTGTGTAAGGATTAAATTCATCAATATATGTGATGTGTTTAGAATAGAGCCTGGTATAGAATAAATACTAGATAAATGCTAGGTGCATTGTTAAAAATGTTTTATTTTGAAATACTGAGAACTCGGCTGTGTGCGATTCAACTAGATTCACCATTTTGTTAGCCTTTTGCTACATTTGTTCTCCTTTTCTCAGCTGCATTATTGTTGAGGAGACAGAAGAGAGAAAAAAAAGAACCCAAGTGTAAAATTTAGGACTGGCTTTGAGGTAAATAGGACTCTGTTGAAGGGCACCTGTTCCAGACCCAGACCAAAGTGGAGGTTTCCAAAACCTGAGCTTTGCCCTTTCCAGTAAAAAAATAAGTACTGATTTAAAGAGCCCAGAAAAGGTAAAATAGCCCAGAGCCTTGCTGCAGACTTCAAATCCTCTCCCCTCTGCAGGCCAACTGCATCGACTCCACAGCCTCTGCCGAGGCGGTGTTTGCCTCTGAAGTGAAAAAGATGCAACAGGAGAACATGAAGCCCCAGGAGCAGCTGACTTTAGAGCCGTATGAAAGAGACCACGCTGTAGTCGTGGGTGTGTACAGGTGAGCGGGGGACTCGGTGCTCCATCAGGGCTGATGTGTCTGACCCCCGCACCTAGAGCCACGCGGATCAGTACTTGTTAGGGGAGCCCCTAAAGTGGTGGCAATCTCCTTCCTCTCGCAGGCCTCCCCCCAAGGTGAAGAATTGAAGTCCAGCGCTCCATCCGGATTGCAAGAGATTATGTTGCTACTGCTTACACGTGTGTTTTTCTATTAAAAGACTCATCCTTCCTTCCGGTTTGTTTCTGCTGCTGATTGCTTGGTGACTTCTGTTGACAACAGGGCGTATGCGCCCTTGGTTAACTTGCGTGGTGGTGGGAGTGCAAGCTCCTCCATGCAGCGCAAAAATAACTGCCTTTTGTGCTGCCCCAACCTGCCTGTCGGCTCTTGGGTGGGGTTAGTAGCTCACTGCGCATGTGTACTGGTAAGCGCCCCTGTGCGCAGGCGCTGTGTGTGTGTGTGTGTGTGTGTGTGTATCTGTATCTGTGTGTTGCCCTGGGTCACGTGAGGGGGAGCAGCCGGAGGGTGTGTGGGGGCGGAGCCGGGGCGGGGTGGGGGTGCGGTTTGTTGTGGTCGCCATTTTGCTGGTTGCATTACTGGGTAATCGGGGCCCTGGCTCGCTGCGTCCGCAGGATACCCTCAGCCGGTGGGCAGGTCCGAGCTCGGGCTTCCCGAGCAGTTTGAGTTCCCTTGCCTGCGCTCCCAGGTAATGAAGCGGCTACGGACAGGGCGGCTGGCACTCGAGTGAGCGGGGTGGTACGGACCCGCCCTGCCCCTGTCCTGGGGAGAGTTAGGAGGCCGAGGGGGGAGAGGAGTGGGGCAGCGACCAGGTTCAGGCCACCAAGCGTGGCTATTCATAGTAGGATTGCTGGGAGGGTATGAGCCCTAGGAAAGATGTCCTAGGAGGGGTTACTGGGACCCTGCTCCCGCCCTTTGTTTGGGCTCCGCTCTGCTGGCTGCATCGT
>PVIA01002578.1:156793-202408 GCA_004024845.1 Tonatia bakeri
GGGGGGGGGGGGGGGGGGGGGGGGGGGGGGGGGGGGGGGGGGGGGGGGGGGGACACCGGTGTCCCTGGGGCCTGGGGGCGGATGGCTTTGCGGGGCGGCGCCTGGCGGGAGGAGAGTTAACCCGCCCCTCCCCCCCGTCCACCTGCTTTTCCCTTTTCTGGTGCCCTGGGCTGACCCTCCTCTCCCCTCCCCGCCTGTGGTGGCTGTTCTGGTCACCCACCAGGCCGCCTGTCCCGCTTGCCCTCCCCGCCGCGGGGCTTGCCGGGCCGGGCCGGGACAGGCGGCCGTCTCCTCACCGCCGCCATGCTGGCTGCTCGCCCACCCCACTGGGGGCCCCACCGCGCCCCAGCCCCCCGTGGGTCCAGCGCCAGCCCTGACCCTGGTAGGGGGTAGGGGCTGGGGGAGACTGTCCTGGTATGGGAGGGTCTCTGGGAGAGAGGTTGGGGGAGGCTGGGAGCTCCAAGAGAGGAGGGGTCGTGGAGTGTCAAGGCTTGGCATAGGAGAAAAGGACTGATATGAGGGAAGGCCCGGTGTGGAGAGGATTTTGGTGTGACATACTCTGAGAGGAAAAAACTCTGCGATATTTGGGGATTTGGCTGTGGGAGCCTTCTAGGAATGGGCACAGTTTTGGATCCACCCCAGTGGACAGGAGTGACTGGAGAAAGCAGGTTGGGAGAAGGTTGGTAGACGCCAGTGTAGGAAGACAAGGACAATCACTGTAAACCGTGGGAAGAGACACCTCCCCTTTGCTCCCCTTAGGAGGAGTGGGCCTCGATTGGGAGCGGCACCTTGGCTTAATATTGGGAAGAGCTCAGATTTGCATGGGGAAACTGGAATGTGGTATAGAGGAACTAGCTGGAGGGGTGGTCCCTGATGTGGGAGGAAATCATAGAGGGAAGAGGTCTTGGCATAGTGTGGGGAAGGTCTGCTGGGAAGGGTGTGCCCTGGTAAGACCAGCGGGCCATAGGGGTAGGCCTCTGTTATATGCGAGTTCTCAGATAACAGTGTGAGCAGGAGGTCCCCAAGGATCCTGCTGGGGTTTTAGAGGGCTTTGCTGTGGTTTGGTGGGAGCGTAGAGGACTCTGATGTGGTTTGGCGGGGGCATCCCAGACTTCTCTGGATTGGGGGATCTGCTGGGAATGGTAGATTTTGAAGCAAAGGGACTTTTCTTCCATAAGATGAGATCCTAAGCTTCAGAGAAGACTGCAGGATCCTGTGTGAGGGGCCCTGGGGAGGGCCAAGGGGAAATGGGAAGAAAAGAGTGAACCCTACTCCTATTATGCTGTTTGTGGTTTTTATTTTCTCATCCTCCTCCCCCCAATTATTGCTGTCTTTCTGTCCTTTCCTGTCCTGGCCCATATTCCTGTCTGACTCCCTATCACGTGTGCCCCACTCTGTGCCGCCCACCTCATTGATTCTGTCATCGTTTGTTGAGGGACTCTGCTGTGCTTTCCGCCCCACCCCACCACTTCTCTCTGTCCCCTCTCTCCGTTCCCACCCATTGCTCTTTTGCACCCTTTTATCTGCCCTCTGTGCCCTACCTTCTGTCCAATGTCCACCTCTTTCCTGCCTGGCACTGTCTCACACATCCTCTTGTTCCTGTTGTTCCCCTGCCTCCTACCTGCTCTCAGGTCTCAGCGGCGGTGGCAGCCGAGGTGCAGGATGCGAGAAGGCGCCCCCCGGCCGGGCTCCCGCTCCAGGCCTCGCTCCCCTGCGGCCCTCTGAGCCCACCATGGCCGTCCCACCGGGCCATGGTCCTTTCTCTGGCTTCCCAGGGCCCCAGGAGCACACACAGGTATGTATTCAACTGGCTTCTCACCTGTGTGGGGTAGGGAAAGGATAGGGATAGAAGGGTCTTGGGGCCAAAAGATAGTATGGTTGCCTAGGGCAGTCTCCCAGGGGTATGAAGGGAATTGAAGGTAATAGAAGAGTTGCTGGCAGAGTCAGGGTTTGGAGGGTGTGGGTTCAAATCCAGGCATGATGATAAAATTACTTAGGTTCTGCATGCTTCAGTTTTCTGTTCTGTAAAACGGGGCAAATAATGGTACTACCTCATGGGGTTGTTGTGAGGATTAAACCAGTTAATAACATGCATGTAAAATGTTGAGGGCAGTGCGTGGCACCTGGTAAACAATAAATATTCACTAAGAAAAAAGAGTCCAGAGTGAAATATCGAGAAGGGGTGAAAGGGGAAGAAAGTAGAGCCTCAGGGGTGTTGTAGCCAGCAGGGCCTAGGGGTACAGGGTAAAGATCCCCAAAGGTCGAGACTGTTAAGGCTCTGAAATACAGAGCTTGGAATGAGAGGTCCAGGGTGCTGCATCCAGATCCAGGACCCTTGGGGTGAGATAGCTGGGCAAAGGTGCTCAGGGTCTGGGCTGAGCATTGTGAACACCCCAAGGACTGAGGGTAAAGCAAGATGGGGGCCCTTAAGGTGGGATACCCAAATGGATGGTCTCGGGCAAAGAGTTGAAAGGGGAGAGCCGGGGTCTTCTGTATGATCTCTCCCACTGAGGTTCAGAAAGGAGTAAAGGTGTGAGGTGAAAGGTCAGGGAAAATAGGTGCCATGCGTTCACTCAGCCAGTCTTTCACGATTGCCCACTACACGCCAGGCCCTGCTCCAGACTCTGGAGAGACACAGCAAGAACAAGACGTGGCCTCTGCCCCTGGGGACTTTTTCCTCTAGTGGGGTTATCAGACGGCGACCAAATAAATATGCATGTGGTAGTGATGAGCAGGCCCCTTAGTTCTCCCCCTTGAGACCGGAGGCAAAAGCCTGCCCTTGGTGCCCACCTCTCACCCTGCCCAGCAGGCATTACCTGATGTGCGGCTCTTGCCGAGGAGGCTCCCCCTGGCCTTCCGGGACTCGGCCTCGGCCCCACTGCGTAAGCTCTCTGTGGACCTCATCAAGACCTACAAGCACATCAATGAGGTGGGCAGGGGTGGGGAACCCGGGCTGAGTGCTGAGGGGTCCTGGCTGCTGGTGCAGGTCACTCAGCAGTTCTCTCGTCTCCTGGTCGGCCGGCCGGGCAGGTCTACTATGCGAAGAAGAAGCGGCGAGCTCAGCAGGCGCCTCCTCAGGACTCAAGCACCAAGAAGGAGAAGAAGGTCCTGAACCACGGCTATGACGATGACAACCATGACTACATAGTGCGCAGTGGCGAGCGCTGGCTGGAGCGCTACGAGATTGACTCGCTCATCGGCAAAGGCTCCTTCGGCCAGGTACGGGACCCCTCACCCCCATCCTGACCCAGAGATTGGGGGACCTGGGTGTCCATTGGTACTGATTCACACCGTCAGTGGGTCAGTGGCCGCTCACCCCAGCGCAGTCATTTGGGTTCCCTGTGCCTCAGGTTTCTTTTCTATAAAAGAAACTGCAATTAACAGGACTGTTCATTTGAGGTGGTTGTGTTATTTCATGTCCACTGTTGGTGAGCACTCGGTTTTGAGTTATTGTTAGTAACATTGACAGTGATGTTGGTGAGCCCCCTTGGCTGGAGGGACAACAGTAGCGCCTGGCTCTGTCTCTGTACACCCCCTCCCCCTGCCAGATCCCTCACTTTGGGACATACCCTGCCCCTGCAGGTGGTGAAAGCCTATGATCATCAGACCCAGGAGCTGGTGGCCATCAAGATCATCAAGAACAAAAAGGCCTTCCTGAGCCAGGCGCAGGTTGAGCTGCGGCTGCTGGAGCTGATGAACCAGCATGGCGCAGAGATGAAGTGCTACGTAGGTGAGGCCCGAGGCAGTGTGAGCGCTTAGAGGGGGCAGCCCCACTGTAGGGCTGGGGTCGGTGTCCCGGGGCAGGGTTGGTCTGTAATTCCCTACCATCAGTGCCGCTGTCATGATTTTTGTCCTGTTCACAAGATAATGCTGGTCAGGGCTTGGGCGTGAGGGGTCAGGCTCTACTGTAAGCACTTCGCATAAATTAGCTCATGTACACCTCACCACAGACCCGTGGAAAGGGCATCATTGCCCGCAACTTGGATTTGAAGAAACTAGGCATTCAGGTGCTAGCACTTGTATAACATCACAGAGTTTGTACTCAGTAGAGTTTACTTTAACGAGGCAGTGGATTCCAGAGCCTTTACTCTTAACATCTGTGCCGGTCTTTTCTCTCTTACCTGTACCAACGGCTCATAGAAAAAGCAGCAGGATTTAAAGAGTATGTTTCTATAAATATAAAGAAGGGATTTACTATAAAGTCTTATAGTAAATGGAAAATGAGCATCCTTTGCCACACACACACACACACACACACACACACACACAACCAGGGCTGAGACCTTAAAACAAGGTTGTAAAATTAAATGAGGCAGGCTCTGGTGGGTGTGGCTCAGTGGGTTGGGCATCATCCTGCAAATCTAAAGGTCACTGGTTAGGTTCCTGGCCAGGTCCCTGGGCGGGTGCGTGCAAGAGATAACTGATCCACATTTCTCTTTCACATTGACATTCCTCTCCCCCCCCCCCCCCCTCTCTCTAAAAATAAGCAAATAAAATTTTTTTTTAAATTAAATGGGGCAGTGTAGAATGGTGTTAAAGACCTGTCAGCACAAATAGGAACTTTCTCTTTGGTTTATTTGTTTATTTATTTATTTATTTAGATTTTATTTATTTATTTTTAGAGGGGGGGGGGAGGGAGGAAGAAAGGGAGAGAAACAGCAATGCGTGAGCGAAAAGCATCCATCTGTTGCCTCTGGCAAACCCCCAACCAGGAACCTGGCCTGCAGCCCAGGCATGTGTCCTGACTGGGAATCAAACCCACGACCTTTTGGTTAACAGGCCCACACTCAATCCACTGAGCCACACCAGCCAGAGCTCTCTTTGGTTTAATTGACAGTTCAACAGAGACTTGAAAATAACTTGTTTTTCTTAATCAAGACAATCAGTCTTTTTCTTGGTGTGATTCAAGTGATAGACCATGTAAAAACACCCTGAGTGGCAGCTGGCACCACACTTGGGCAGGTGCTCCAGAGGCAGAGGCACGGATTGGCTTCTGGCCCCTCTTCTTGATCACTGTTCACCCCAGGCCACCACTGGCCCTCTCGAGCTTCATTTCTTTCTCCATCCATCCCTGTCGGGCCCCTTCCCTGCAGTGCACCTGAAGCGGCACTTCATGTTCCGGAACCACCTGTGCCTGGTGTTCGAGCTGCTTTCCTACAACCTGTATGACCTCCTGCGCAACACACACTTCCGCGGTGTCTCGCTGAACCTGACGCGGAAGCTGGCGCTGCAGCTCTGCACGGCACTGCTCTTCCTGGCCACGCCGGAGCTCAGCATCATCCACTGCGACCTCAAGCCCGAGAACATCCTGCTCTGCAACCCCAAGCGCAGTGCCATCAAGATCGTGGACTTTGGCAGTTCCTGTCAGCTTGGCCAGAGGGTAGGGCCTGGTCTAGCCCCAGGGGCAGGACTAGTGGTGTGGGTGTGGCCAGGACGAGGGTGGGGCCAACAGGTGGTCTGAGAGCAAGGGGTCCCAGTAAGCTGGGATGGGGTTATCGAGGTACACCCTGAAGTGGCTGATGCGTAAGGGATAGTGATTAGGATGGGGTGTCAGAGGGTGTGAAGGGTGGGGCCAGTGCGTGAAGGGGCTAAAGGGGAGGGCCACAGGGCATATATACTGCCCAGTAGGAAAGGGAAGAGTGAAGCCTGAGGGCAAGGCCAGTTTTGAGGCTGCGGGACGTTGGCCGGCCAGGAAAATCCGGTTGGCTTTGCATCTAGGTGGCACGTTGCTGAGTTCTGTTTACCCTGTGCTCTCAAAGCTGGGGATGGAAGGGGGAAGGGTGCTTCAGCTTTGCAGCTTCCTGTAAGCAGTCACTTGAGATGGTGGTGGTGGTGGCATGAAAGGTTCTGGACTGGGATGGTGGGAAGGGCCTGGGTTTGCAGACTGCCACCTGTGACTGGCGACTAAGAGGGGCCCGGAGTTAGGCCTGTGGATGGAGATCAGGGCGAGACTAGGTCAGTAGGCTCCTGAGGCTGGTGAGTAAAGTGGAGTTGGTGCTGTGCAGTGGCTCCTGTGCAGTTGGTGCTGATAACGAGTTTCGGGAGCAAGAAGCTTGTCCTAGCTTTTGGGGTGTTGGTGGCACCAGTAGGGGAGGCCTGAACCTCTGACTGTTGCTCTCTCTCCTTCCTCAGATTTACCAGTACATCCAGAGCCGCTTCTACCGGTCACCCGAAGTGCTCCTGGGCACACCCTATGACCTGGCCATCGACATGTGGTCCCTGGGCTGCATCCTGGTGGAGATGCACACCGGAGAGCCTCTCTTCAGCGGCTCCAATGAGGTGTGCTCCTGAGGAGGGGTGTGCTGGGCGGGGTGGGGGCTGGCTGGTCTGATGACCCTGACTGCCCACATGCTCGCAGGTGGACCAGATGAACCGGATTGTGGAGGTGCTGGGCATCCCACCAGCCCCCATGCTAGACCAGGCACCCAAGGCTCGCAAGTACTTTGAACGGCTGCCTGGGGGTGGCTGGACCCTACGAAGGACAAAGGAACTCAGGAAGGTGCGGCCCCTGCCCTTTGCCGCTCCTCCTACCCTGGTGGCCCCTCACTCTCTCACACTTGGGGCTCCCCTCTCCCTGCTTCCTCTCCCTGGTGTCTTCCCCTTTCTCCCTCTCCCCCTGGTCTGTCTTTTCCTTCCTCCCCAGTCCACCCTATCTCTCCTACCTACCCCAAAACTCTTCTTAGCTTCTCTTTTTCCACTTTCTTTCTCGTGCCTCTGTTTCCCCCGTGTGTGTCTCCCTGCCCCTCCTGCCCACTGACGGCCACTCTCTTGCCCCCCCTCCCACCCCCTCCCTGCCAGGATTACCAGGGCCCCGGGACACGGCGGCTGCAGGAGGTGCTGGGCGTGCAGACGGGCGGGCCCGGGGGCCGGCGGGCGGGGGAGCCGGGCCACAGCCCCGCCGACTACCTCCGCTTCCAGGACCTGGTGCTGCGCATGCTGGAGTATGAGCCCGCCGCTCGCATCAGCCCGCTGGGGGCTCTGCAGCATGGCTTCTTCCGCCGCACGGCTGATGAGGCCACCAACACGGGCCCGGCAGGCAGCAGTGCCTCCACCTCGCCCGCGCCCCTCGACACCTGCCCCTCCTCCAGCACCGCCAGCTCCATCTCCAGCTCTGGTGGGTGCCCAGTGCCCAGTTGGGTAGCACAGGGGTCGGGGCAACTGTGGTTTGGCCTGACCTGGGGTACCTTGCCATTGGCCTTCACATAGCGTTTTGAAACTGCATGATCCTGAACTCCAAAGGTCGGGTCAGGAGAGCTCCAGCTGGCCCTAACCTGATTTCTGAAACGGCTTGTGCTCGGACCTCTAACTGGTTCTAACTCCCAACACCCAAAACTGAACCCTGACCCCAATCCCAAAATTGGGCCTGATTCTTCAAATGAACACAGAACCCAAAGCCCAAACCCAAGCCTGCCCCATAAACCAGTCTCAGCCTCTCGGAAGCTCAGCCACCACCTTTCCTCACATAAGGCCCCTTCTCTCCTCCCCTGGCACTTCCAGGAGGCTCCAGCGGCTCCTCCAGTGACAACCGCACCTACCGCTATAGCAACAGATATTGTGGGGGCCCTGGGCCCCCCATCACTGACTGTGAGATGAACAGCCCCCAGGTACTGGGGCCTTGGGACCTTTGCATGTGGGTGGCAGGGCGTCTGGGACGCCAGGACCTGGGTCTCCATCACCCACTGTTGTTTGCTTCTCTAGGTCCCACCGTCCCAGCCGACGCGCTCCTGGGCGGGGGGCGATGTGCCCCACAAGACACATCAGGTCCCCGCCTCTGCCTCATCACTGCCAGGGGCTGGGGCCCAGTTACCCCCTCCACCCCGATGCCTTGGCCGCCCTCCATCACCAACCTCTCCACCACCCCCGGAGCTGATGGATGTGAGCCTGGTGGGCAGCCCTCCGGACTGCTCCCCACTCCACCCCGCGCCTGCCCCCCAGCATCCGGCTGCCTCAGCCCTCCGGACTCGGATGACAGGAGGTCGTCCACCCCTCCCACCCCCCGATGACCCTGCCACTCTGGGGCCTCGCTTGGGCCTCCGTGGTGTACCCCAGAGCACGGCAGCCAGCTCATGACCCTGCCCCCTCCCTGGGGCCCCTCCTGAAGCCATACCCCCGTGTGGGGGCCCTGGGCTCCCATCCTCATCCCTCCCCTTGACTGGAATTGCTGCTACCCAGCTGGGGTGGGTGAGGCCTGCACTGATTGGGGCCTGGGGCCGGGGGTCAACGAGAGGGGTTTGGGCGTGCCCTCCCCGCAAAGGACTGCACCCTTGGCCCCCTCTCTCCCCCTTGTTTTCTATTTATTGTACCAAAGACAGTGGTGGCCCAGTGAAGGGGAGGACCCCCCCCTTACCCTGTGGCCCTAGGAAAGGGTGGGGGTAGGTAGGGGGAGATGGCCTTGCTCCTCCTGTTGTACCCCAGTAAAGAGCTTTCTCACATGCCCGGCTGAGCGTTTGCAGGGCCCTCGGAGGCATGGTGCGGAATAGCGTGGGGAGGGGTGCTGGAGGAGCTTTGTCCTGTGGGGTCTGACCCTAGGGAAATCAAGGCTGTTGGTACAAACACAGGGCTGCAGGGGGTCTGGGCCTAAGGAATCCTAGGCAGAGACCCTGGATGGTATCCTAGGCCACATTTGCCTTTTCCAGGGTGAACTGGGCCCCGAAAGGGTAAAAGCCCAGCTCTGGCCTGTTTCTGGGAAACAACAGTTTCTGCTCTAATAAGCCAGGGTTTCCACAGAGTGCGCAGGAGTGGTTCCTTTTGCCCCACAAGCGAACAGGTGTGGAATTATATGTAACAGGACTTACTGGTGCCACCTGGGGAATGGCAGGCAGGCAAAGGGTAAAAACTTACACCCCTCTTCCCCCACATCCGGTCTCACCCTTTGGAACAAGTGTGGAGCAAGGTGTTTTGAGATTCTCAGGCAAAAAAAAAAAAATTCCCGAGGGTTCCAGGTAAGTGGGCCTGTTTCCCCGGCAGTCTGGAAATTTGTGTCTCCCGAATGGCCAATCAAGAGCCTGCTGGTTCAAAGTTCATGGTCTTCCACCACTGGAGCGCTGCGCCTCCCGGGAAATGGAGCTCTGTTTAGCAGTCTTTTCCCACCTTTCGTCGGGGAACTCCAAAGACCAGAGTTCTTTTCACTCGTGTTTAGGGGCGGGGTGTCAGGCGGCCAATCAACAAGTCAGTCGCCCGAGGTTTGAGGCGGGTCGTAAAGGAGAAGGCGGTGGTTGGGTGTTTCTGGACGCGCTGTGAACGTGTCAATTTCTATACTGGCGCCATGGCTTTTGCGGGAGAGCCCAGGTAAGGCGTTTGTGGTTACAGAGCTCGAGTAGGTGTTGAGGCCGCCTCGCTGTCTTCTGTACCTGCCCTAGCTCCTGGGAATGACCCAGTAGGTGGGGGAGAGAGGCCGGTGTTCCGTTATTGATCCGCACGTGTTTGCTAACCGTGGCAACGTGGAATGCAAGGGAACCCAGGTGAAGCATGAGTTGGGAAACCTGCGGGCGGAGGAGGAGCTACCTGAGCTGAGTCCTGAAGAGGGAAGGGTTCTTGGCGGTGCAGTGGAATGGCTTGCTTAAAGGCAGCGATGAGAAACAGCCAGGTGATCCGGTGTTGGTGGAGATCTTACCGAAAGTTCTGTATGAATTAGATTGTGGAGGATTTTGTTGGCTATTTAGGGACTTTGGACTTTGTCCTGAAGGCAGTGAGGAGCCACGAAAGGATGCCTAAGAGGAAAGGCTCGATTTTCTGCCATCTGGCAATAGATTGATGAAAAAGAGACTTGGGTCTGGGAGCCCAGAGTGACCTCTATGGCAGGATCCTAGGCGTGACACAGCGGGGATGAAGCAGGGAATGGGTATTGGTTAGGAGGGGAGGACAGGTGTGGGTCGGAGAGAGTGCCACAGGTTGAGTCGACAGCCTGTATGTACTGCTTGCAGTCTGCAGAGAGGGACAGGAAAGGAATGTCGCCCAGCATGTGAGGACAGCGGCTGGCATATTTTAGATGCTTAATTAACTTTTTTTTCTTTTTTTAATGAATAGTCCTAAGAGGCCAGTACTTTCATGATGTCCCTTCTGCAAATGAGGATACTGAGGGCAGAGAAAGTTACTTGCCCAAGGTCACACAGCTGGGAAGTAGAGGGCTCAGGGTGTGTATGTGTGTGAGTGTGAGTGTGTGAGTGAACCGTTGACTTAGCCAGGTGAAGGGTGAGCCTTGAGTCATCAGCAGGAGCCACATTATGTGGGTTCTGTAAGGAATTTGGAGCAGGTGAGCATGGAAATGTGTATCTCAAATGTCTGTTTCCAGACCAGACCCTCTCCCATGACCTGGGACTGGCTGTCTACGTGCTGTCTTTTCTTGGACATCAAGAGACGTCTTGAGAGTACTCTTGGCCAAATTGAACTGTTTGCCCCCCAGATTTGTTCTTCCCAGGTTCTTCTCAGTAAATGCCACCTCCATCCTTGTAGTTGCCCAGACCACAAGCTTTGGAACTGCTCTTGAGTTTCCTTTTTGTTTTATACCCATTTCTGGTCCATCAGCGAGTTCTTTCAAAGTATATCCAGAACCTGACCATTTCTTCCTCCTCCATTGCTGTCACGCTAGCCCTGTCCACTCTCATCGCCTGCCTAGATGATCGTGGCGGCCTCCTCAGTGCAGCCTCCCCTGTTCCCCACAGGCGGCCAGAGGGATGCTGTGACCACCTTCCTCAGGCCCCATCCTTTCCCTGCTCAGCACCCTCCTGTGCCTCCATCTCACACAGTGAATGCCAAAGTTTCCTCCACGACCTGCAAGGCCCTGCGTGACCTGTTCCTGCTCCTGCTCTGACGTCACCCACTCACCTCTCTTCGCCCACTCTGCCCCACCCACACTGGCTGCCCCCTTCACCTGGGACACTCCCCAGGTGGTCAAGGCTGCCCTCACCTCTTTCAGGTCTTTACTCAGATGTCACCTGCCCCCTGAGATCTTCCCGGACCACCCTTCTAGAATTGTACCACGAACATTCATAGGTTAATGCCCTCTGAACTTTTCCTTAACATTAATCGTGACTATTTAATGCACTATATAATTTATTTATCTTGCTGTCCATCCCTTCCCCCTCCCCATCAGACCATATGCTCATGAGGGCAGGAGTTTTGTCTACTTCATGCTTTGTCTCTGACACTTAGAAGAGTTCTTGGCACACAGTAGGGATTCAGTAATTCTCTACTGAATGAATGGGTGGCTAGATGATTTCAGAGCACAGACCCTGATGCCAGCATCCTAGAGACTTGTCAGTCCCCTTTCCACAGAACATTAAGGCTCGCTCTTAATATTTTCTGAGGTCTCAGACGTTCAACAAGTGTTTTCATCTTGCCTCAGCTTTGTGCTCAGCATTGGGAACACGGCAGAGAACATGATAGTTTTCCTGCCCCCAAATCGCTCACAGTCTCAGGGGTGGGAGTTCCCTGACTTCAACTCATTACAGAAATATGAAATAACAGAAAAAGGTAGAAAGTGCTGTAAGAGCATTTGACAGGAAATCTAATCTGGAAGTGAGGTTCGAGGTAGTTAAGGAGTAGCCATCAACTCCATTACATGGTGTGTGTGTGTAAGAGAGAGAGAGAGGGATGGAACCTAGAAGATGAGAGGGAGGGAGTAAGAGGTCAGACTAGATTTTGTAAGGAGTGTGTGCCCTTAACCCATGTGTGGTAGGAGGCTGTAGAAGAATTTTAAACTGTGGAAGGAGCCCTGGCTGGGTAGCTCTGTCGGTTAGAGCATCACCCCATGTGCCAAGGTTGCAGGTTTGATCTCTGATCCGGGCACATAAAAAAATCAACCAGTGAATGCATAAATAAGTGGAACAACAAATTCATGTTTTTTCTCTATCTCTCTCCCTTCCTCCCTCTCTCTAAAATCAATTAAAGATTAAACAGTGGAAGGAGGCATGGTCAGTTACGCTTCTGTATAGGGCATCGACTATAGGGGATGAAGGACTGAAGCAGGGATCAGTGATAAGGCTGTTACCGCGGGATTAAAATAGCTGCTGCTAACGAAGGCCACACGTTCTTGCTGTTTTCTCCAGTCTGGAGGTGCAGTCTCCTCCCCTTTCCTCTGGGCTGACTTGTTACTTGTTTTGACCAATGGAATGCCGTGGAAGTCGTAGGGAATGGGGCGGGGCTGGGCTTTAAGAGGCCTGGCAGCTTTTGCCTTCACTCTCTGGGAGCGCTGGGCTTCTGTATGAAGAAATCCAGCGCCACTGCTGAAGAGAGGCGTGGAAGGAGGCCCAGCCACCCTCTAACTGTTTCACTGTTTCAGCCGATGTGCCAGACACGAGTGACGCCATCCAGGGCAGCCCCCTGTCGGTGCCCTGTGGATGCAGGTGAGCCATCCTGACTCACCTCACCCGCTGAGCCTTGCTGGGATTACAGAATCATGAGCAAATGAGTGGTTGCTACTTTAAGCCACTGTGTTTTGGGATGATTTGTTACCCAGCAAGAGCTTACTGAAACAAGCTAATATTTTTGGAGATCTTAACATTTTCAATGTATTAGTTTATTTAATCCTCACAGTTATACTGTGTGGTAATATATCATTAACCCCATTATGCAAATGAGGAAACAAGGGCACAGAGGAGTTAATGAAGTGTTAGCAAGACAGCCGGCACATACTAAGTGCTGTGTGATAGTTTTTATTAGCATCAAGTTCACCATTAAAATGTCCATAATTGTTAAAGAAGTGGTGTAAGATGTGTAAAAGCATCATTCTCTCACTCATGGTGTGATTTTAGGTAAGTCACTTCACCTCTTCGCGGCTGGAATAACGCCCCTGACGGGGTTGCTCTGAGGAGCGCAGTGTCGGCACAGGCAGCGCTGAACAGTGCGGGTTGGAACTGTGCGGGTGCACTTGTATGCAGATTTTTCCCAGTTGAGCCACACAGTTCAAATCCAAGTTGTTCAAGGGTTGCCTCTGCGGCCGGGGCTCCGCACCTGTCTGCAGAGGACCAGGGGCAGTCGTGTGCAGGTCTTCGACTGTGAGGGCGGTTGGCACCCTTAACCCTGACGTTGTTCAGGGGTGACCTGTACCTGCAGTGTGGCAGGGGCGATTAGGGGTAACTGTGATTGGTCGGGCAGGCAGGCCTTGAGGGGCTGTGGTGAGGACGTGAATTTGGTTCTCGGTGAATGGAAAACATGAGCGTTTTCTGTGAAGAGTGATGTGATGTGGCATGTCGATGGGATTCCTCTGGCCACCCTGTGGACACCAGGGTGGAAGCGGGACTCCAGTGAGGAGGCTACTGCACTGACCCAGCTAGAGACAGTGGGGCTTGGCCTCAGCAGTGGAAGGGGAAGTGGGGAGATGAGGTCAGATTTCAGATATAATTTGAGAAAGAATGAGCAGGATTTGGGGTGTACGTGTGGGGCGAGAACAAGGAGCCAACGGCTCTTAAGGGTTTCAGTCCGAGCAGGAGGTGGGGGACTAAGAAGCTGTGAGTGGGCATGTGGAGCATCCCAGTGGACTTGCTGAGCACGCGGGGTGCATGGGAGTCTGGCATTGGGGGTGAGATCTGGGCTGGAAGTGTGAACTGGGGAGTCATTTGCATTTTGGTGGTGTGAAGGTTCAGGGTGAGATCACTAAGGCCGGCAGCAGGGTGGAAACTGGACGCCTGGAAGCGAGGGCAGGGAGGCCCAGGAGGAGGGTGCGCCATAATCTAGGTGAGAGATGAATGTGGCGTGGACGCGGGCAGGGGCAGTAGTGAGCGGGCGTCTGGATCCATTCTGAAGGCAGAACCGACAGAGAATGGGTTGTCGGCGATGACAGAAAGAGATGGACCAGGCCTCATGCAGACAGGGGAGAGAGAACTGGGGACAGCGGCTCTGCTCTCCTCGCCCTGGGCGCTGTGGTCTTGCCTCTCCGCATGTGCTGCCTCCTCTGTTTGCAGGCAGCTGGGCGGGTCCTGGGCCACTCGTGCCCCAGCTCCATGTGACCTTCCAGCACAGCGCCCCACAGCTCCTCTGCCCACATTGCGGGTTCCCCAGACGGGCTGGGTCGCCGGGTTGCTGGACTGGGTGTTGAGCTCAGCTCACTGAGCTGGAGCCCTGCAGACGGTTGGGCCTGCAGAGACATCTGTCTGCTGGGAGGGGCTGTGGCCTGGGGACATCAGGTAGTCCCAAAGTGTTTCTGACAGTTGGCATGTTGAGGGCAGGCATTGGGCAGGACTTCCTGGAGTGGAGAACATGTGAGGCATGATCTGAAGTGTCGGGTGAAGGGAGGCAGGGACTCTACAGGTACTGCTAGTCGCCAGGCCAGTAGATACTTAAAAAAAATTTTATTTAATAATTTTAGGTTTACAACAAAGTTGCAAAGACAGTGTAAGAGACTTCCTATATAGCCTACACACAGCTTCCCATAAAGTCAACATCTTCCCTATTCATGGTACATTTTCAAAGCAGGAAATTGAGGTTGATTGTTATTCTAACTAAACTCCGGACTTGATTCACATCCTACCCGTCTTTTCACTGACGTCTTTTTCTGTTCCAGGGTCCGGTCCGGGACCCCACGTTGCATTTGTCCATCGCGTCTCCCTGGTCTCCAGTCTGTGACAGTTTCTGGTCTTCCCATGTTTTTCATGACCTTGACAGTGTTGAGGCATGCTGGTCAGGTATTTTGTAGAATGCTCCTCCGTCTGGTCTGTCTAATATTCTTCTCATGGTTAGATTGAGATGTAGGTTTGGGGAGCATCCCACTCAGGTGATATTAACCTGGATCTCTACATGAAGGTGGTGTCCGCCAGGTTTCTCAGCTATAATGCTGCTGTTCTTCCCTTTCCTCACTCTGGTAGAAGCAAGTCACAAAATCCAGCCCACACGCAAAGGGGGGAGAATAAAGCTCCAGTTTCTATAGGGGAAAATATCAAAGAATTTGCCGTCATATGTTAAAATCACCACAGTAGTTAATTTGGGAAGGTACTTTGAGGCTGCGAAATGTCCTGTTTCTCCTCAGTTCCACCCACAAATTTTAACATTCGTCATGTGTCTTGCCTGCGACATTTCCTCCTGTGGCGTTCTGGAGTTGATTTTCGGCTTCCCTCATTTATTCTGCATCCATTATTCGGTGTTGTTCCGCGAGACTATTTGTCTCTTCTACCCCCTTTATTTTATTCGAATAATCATTAGTTTGTATCAGTATGAACTCATGGCTATTTTATTTTTGGGTGTAACCCAGTCTTACCGTGATTTTTTCACTCTGCTTATTCCCATTTTGGCCCCCGTGTCACCGCATCGTGCCGTGTGTAGTGTGTTCCTGTGGATGGCGCGCACCCACGTTCTGTGTGCATCGTGCATGGGATCAACACACCCACAGTATGTGGTCACTGTGCCCATGTATGATGCGCATCCTTATTTTTCCCTCAAAAATTTTGGGCAAAAAAAGTATACATTATACACAGCAAAATACAGTGTTTGCTGCTTTTTATTATGTTCCTTGAGCGCCTCCTCACTCACTGGCGTAGCAAGATGCTCCGGGCTTCCCTGGCCTTTTCCCTGTCCCGGCCCTGGTGTCGGCCATTTCTCCAGGGAGCCCGGGTTCCTCTGGTTGGAGAAAGGTATTAGAAACCAAGGTCTGGGCACTGAGGGTGCTCATTGCTCCTGGGGCATCACTGTTTCTGGTCCCTGTCAGCTGACCGAGCTAGGAAATGGACATATGTGTACAAATGCAGGTACACACACATACCTGCACTTCTCTGTGTGTGTGCGTATAGTTACACATATTTGTGTATAAAAATAAACATGAGTCCATGCTGATTTTTCTGATTCGAACCCAGCCCCAGGAGGTTCCTTCTCACCTTCCCTCCTTGCTTTCTTTGTAACTGCTTTCTCTGACGGTGAGAAACCTGGCTCAGTGGACACTTTTTAGGGCTCATCTTCCTGACCAGTTCAGCAAAAATGACCAGTGTTGGCCATTTCCTTCTACAAAAAAACCCTTGCCCTTTGGTTTCTCTGATGCTGCTGCCCCCGATTTTTCTCCTGTCTTGCTTCTTTGCAAGAAGTTCCTGTTTCCAATGATCCTTTAAATGTGGGGGAGCTTTTCTCAGCTCTCCCCAACCCCCACTGTGGGCCATTTATCCTCTTTTATGGTTTGTTTGCTGTCTCTGTGCTGATGAGCCTGCTCTGCCCTGAGCCCCTGCCTCTTCCCTGGGCCCCAGACCGGGATCCTGAGGCCTCATGAAGGCCACCACTCTCCCTCCCCTCCCCCAGCCTTGGGTGATCCCTGGGTCCCTGACACACACTGTGTCCAAATTGCACACCTGGTCCTCTCTGTCTCTGTCTCAGGGGTTGCCCCAGGCTCTTGGAAAGCACTGGGATTCACCTTTGATGCCTCCTTCCCCACCCCCACCCCAACCCACCCCGTCAGCCTCCACAGCTTGTCCACTGGGACTCCTGGATGTCCCACCCCGTCAGCCTCCACAGCTTGTCCACTGGGACTCCTGGATGTCTCCCATCTCCCCTCTTCTCGCCTTCATGGCCCCACCTTGGTCCAGCCCTGTCCTCTCCCACCTTGTTTCTGCCTGGCCGCCTCCTGGGCCTCTGGCCGCCCATCTCTTCCTTTAGCCCCCCCTCCCCCCGCCTGGCAGCGAGAAGGAGATTTGTGAAACGCAAATCTGATCATGAACTGCTTTAGGCTTTCCTCCTGCAGGCTTTCCCTGTTTCCCCAGTGTCCTGGGAGTAGTAAGGTCCTAACTCCTCCTCCTGGGAGTGAAGGCTTGGTTGGCGTGGCCTGGCCCCTGGCCATCACCTCAGCCCATCTGCCCAACTG
Organism: Tonatia bakeri; assembly: GCA_004024845.1. NCBI lineage: Eukaryota > Metazoa > Chordata > Mammalia > Chiroptera > Phyllostomidae > Tonatia > Tonatia bakeri. The sequence continues at coordinate 173,568 of PVIA01002578.1, forward strand.
CCTGAGCTCCGGAGACACTGAACTTGTGTTTCTTTGAACGTGGCCAATGCGCTCACCTGGGCTGGTTCCCAGATCTTCACCCAGCCAGTCCTGCGCCATCCATGCCCCACACCCACTTCCTTCCCACTCATTGTTTTGAGACAGTCCCAGACACCATCTGTCATCTGTAAGGATGCTGAATGTAGCATCGCCGGTGGTCATTGCTGAGTGTTGGAAGTTGGGGTCAGGGAGGGTGCTTTACATTAAAACAGTTTTTGCAACGAACATGTTTTTATTGAATACTAACATAACACTGTAGCTGTTGAAGGAGAAAATTTTAAATAAGAAAAAAATCACATTGTGTTTGAATTTAAGAGAAAAAACTTTTAGGAGTCATTTTATTACTTTAAAAAATTCTGTAGCAGCAAGAAGAGCATAGAGGGGTATTTCTCTGCATGCTGGGACAGAGCACCGGATGTAAAACTGCCGGAACACACTTTAAGGAGTGCTTGTCAGCTTCCTTTTGAGTCACATCAACGGAGGGAATTTTCAACCATGGATTTTCACAATTATCATTGTCAACGTGACTTGTGGCATTTGTCTAAATGGTGTCTTACTAGCATTTGGAACAGCTGAATGTATGGAAGGATTTGGTGTGTGCGGAGGAAAGCTACTAAACTCTGTGGCGGGGACAGTGCTGTGATGTCAGTGACTGTTACAACAGTGAGTTTGGTGAGTGCATCCACTTCGAGGCATTTTGTGGTTTTACACCTGGCTGGCATGTGCTTCAGCGATAACTGCCGACATTTACCGGCACCTTCTTCACGCTAGGCCCGTTCTAAGTCCCTTCCATGGACTGATGCAGTAATTCAGGCAGCTTCTCCTCCTCTTCCAGTGTTTCTGTGAGAGGCATTAGAGTTTCCCTCACGTGCTTCGGGTTCCACAGCTGGTACGTGGCAGCGGGGGGACTGGAACCCATGAGTCCTGGTTGGTTCCACTGGCTGTGCCTGGATTCCTTTCTTAAAAATGCTTGCCTTTCCGATCTGGCAGTGTCTTCTTTTTGGAAAAAGGACTGACTTCTCCTCCAGCTACTACAAATCTTTTTTCAGCATCCCAAAATATTTGTAAAGAAAAACACTTTAAAAACGTTTTTTTGGGGGGTTTTTTTAGGGGAAACTTCAAAAGTAGAAAAGTCTGACGGAGGCCCATGATCCCGTCACCCAATTCCAACAGTTACCAGCATGTGGTCATGCTTGTTCCATCCATGTCCTGCACATTCTTCTCTCCTGCTCAATTATTTCCATGCAACTCTGCATATGTTTTATTAAAAGGCACTTTCTTTAAAGAAGAGGGAACCTGCAGTTCCTTGCCCTGAGTCCTCCTCTTGCTGGCAGTTGACTGCCTTCCCAACCCTCTGCAGTCCGCCCGCCCGCCCCCCGCTCCTTTTCTAAACGCAGACCGCTCTGTGCGTGGTGTGCGTGATGCGGTCACCTGGCTCCGTCCCTGGGAAACCCTATCCTCCAGGCGCTTATCCCCATTGCACTGAAGCCTGAAAATGATCCTGCTCAGCGGCCGTGGACGGGCCAGTGTTGCTTGGCAGGCCCCTCCCCTGCAGTGGGACATTTAATCCGTCCGTGGCTTTTTGCCCTGACCGTGTTCTCTAACCATGTTTGGGTTATTTTCTGGATGCCCCCTCCACTCAAAACCAGGTCAAGCCCCCTGTAGCCCTCCTCGCACACTTCACATTATGTTTATCATGGTCAGAATGAACCCAGGGTTTGGGTACTTGCCTGTTAATTGCCTGGGAGCTTCGTGAAGGCAGGTATCAGGTCTGTCTTCATCCCTCCTGTGTCCCCAGCATTACCCAGTGCAGGGCCTGGCACTCAGGAGGTGCTCAATAACAGCGAATGAATGAATGAGTGATTGCCAAGGTCAATAGCTGGGCATTTGTCATGGGGCAATAGGAAGCTGCAGAAGTGTTGTAGGCAGAACTGGACCCATTTTTTTTTTCAAACTAATGTGCATAAAAATCCCCTGGGATCTTGTTAAAATGCAGATTCTGGGTCGATGGGCCTGGGGAGGGGCCTGAGATTCTGCATTTTTCATAAGCTCTCAAGTGATGCCAGTGTTTTGAGCATCGAGGGTCCTGCTCTGCTGTTCAGGACAGCGGCCACCAGTCACACGTGGTGGAGCACTTGGAATGTGGCTGGTGTAGATTGAGATGTACTTCATGTGTGACACACCCATCGGACTTCAAAGACTACTACAAAAAAGAATGTAAAATATCTCAATTTTTATATCGATCACATGTTAATATCGTAATATTTTGGATATATCAAATTAAATAAAATATATTATTAAAATTAAACTGTTTTTTTAATGTGGCTGCTAGAAAACTCAGAATTACATTTGTGGCTCTCCTTATGTTTCTATTGGACACATAAGACTCCCTCTCACCTCTAAGCATTGCACATGTTTTTCCCTCTTTCTGGAGTACCTCTCCTCCTCTCAACTTCCTTCTCACCAGTAATTCCATACATCTTTCAGGTCTCAATTAAGATGTCTCATCCTCCAGAAGCCTTACTTGGTCCCCCAGGGTGAGTCAGGTGACTGTTCTAGGCTCCCAGCAGTCTTTGGGATTCTCCCATCTCAGCCCTAACCATCCCGTGATATCAGCATCTGCCAATCGCACGTTTCTGAATGGGGACTTTTTGTTCATTTGCATTAGCTATTACTAGTCCAACACGGATTTTGATATTTTTTCCACTTGGAGATTTCCCTAATTCTTTTTCTTTAAAAAAAATTGCATAGAAACATTGCCTTTAAAAAATAGTCATTAAGAAATAGCCTGCTGGTCTTTTCCTTTGAGATTCTACTATTGCTTCAGTAATTTTGTGATTAACTTGCTATGAAAAGATGCCCAACTCCATCAGTAATCAGGGAGAGATCAGTTGAGATGCGCTGAGATCAGCTTCCTCGTTAAGGCTTGCTCGTTCAGGCACCCCCACTGCAGCCCCTGCTTTCACCGTGACCATGGCCTTCAGTCCTGCTCTCTCCTGATCCATCACTTCCCTCCTTTTTATCACCCCACCCAGCCCACTGTCCCTGACCAGCACAGATTCATAATTACAACCACTCTCTACATTTCCTTCCCATGTCTTTTGATCCCACACATCTGATGAAAAGCCAGCTCTTATCTAAAGAGGGAAAAAGAGGCAACGCCGAAATGGACAAAACTTAAGATGACCATAGGTGAGGAAGAGGATTAGCAAGACATTGCAAACACTGCTGGTGGGCGTGCACATCGGCACAGCCCTCCGGAGAACAGTTTGGTGTTATGTTGAAAATTTCAGTTGAAGATTTGAGTCCCTTATACTCAGCGTCTCCATGCCCAGATACTTGCTCGAGAAGAAATGAGCATGTCCACCAGGTGGGAGGTCCAAGAAAGTTTGTGATAGCACTGTCTGATAGCAAAACACACCAAAAACACCTGACGTCCAATCAAAGGGGAGTGGATAAGTAAATTGTGTCACAGCAGTGAGAGGCAGGAAAAATAATGTTGAGTGAATAGAGCAAAATTCAGAAGACTCCATATAGAATGATACTCTAAGGCTCAAAGCCAACCCAAGGAGACATTGTTTAGGCATACAAAAATATGTGATAAAACTATACCTTAAAATAGCAAGGGGTGAGGGGGCCTTCTGGGATTTGTCGACTATACACCTAAAATGGGTGTATTTTATTGGGTGTAAATTACAAGGTGAATGAGAGAGGCCAGGGCAAACCTGCTCTGGCTCTGGGTGTGTCGCTTACGGAGGTGATGAGGGGGCAGAGCCACCACCTGGTAGCTCTGCTGTCATGCTGAGGGTGATAGGACAGAAGAGGAAGAGGACCCACATTTCTGGTAATGTCACTGAGCCAACTAAAGGACTTGCTTTGCTGTATCTCCAGCTCCTAGAACTGTGCCTGGCAATTAGTTGGCACTCAATAAATATATTCTGAAGAAAATTTTTATTGAAGTATAATTTAAAATTTTCTCAGTGTTTGAATTTAATAACCCTGGGACATCCTACGTCTAGATTTCTTGTTCTGTGAAATAATGCATTTCCTTTTGATTTGGGTTCTCTTATCCGCAGCCAAACTCATCTTAACAGGGACCTGCATGGTGAGCTACTGCTAACGTGTTCAGGGGAACCCACCACCTGTCAGGCCTTTCTCTGAACCCTCCCAGCACCCGTGTGAGATGTTCCAGATCCTCCATCGAACTGAGTAGCCCCAAAGGAGACTGCAGATCTTCGCGCCTGATCTTGCCATCCACTGGGTGCCTCCTGGGCTGAGACACACTTCTGTGTCCACCCGTCACCTTCCAGAAGGCCAATGCTGCAGTCACATGTAAGATCAAGGGAAAGGTTTTCTTATTCACCTTAAGACGCCGTTGGAGGCAGCCCATGTCTCCTTGCTGCTGCTGCTGCATAACCAACCACCCCAAATCCTAGTGGCTTAAAAGGACTTATTATCTCCTGTGGTTCTGTGGGCTGATGGGACTCCGCTGGCCAGCTCTTGCTTAGGGACACTCATGCCATTGCAGTTGGATATCAGCTGGTGTGCGGTCATCTGAAGGCCCTACTGGCTGGATTTCAGCATGGCTTGCTCACATCCCTGGCAGTTGACACTGGCTGTGGCCTTCAGCCGTGGGCTGGAATGCCCATACATGGCCTGCCCTGGGTTTTGAGAGGCAGCATCCAAGAGTGAACTTTCCATAAGAGCCAATCAGAAACTGTAAAGCTTCTTATAATCTAGCTCCAGAAGTCCCAGAATGCCACTTTTTCTGCATTCTGTTGGTAGAGTTGATCCCTAAGGCCAACTTAGATTCAAGGAGAGAGCCAGCCAAGCACCATTGCTGGGATGCTTGCCATGCCAGGTGTGTGTTCACATTGACTTTTTACAGTCAGTTATACCTCATCCCCAAGACATGCCTGGATTCAAGCCCCTTTCCTTGCTTCCCCATCTCTTCGTGGTGCCGCCCGCTCTCCAGGGCTCTCAGCTGGAACCTCTGTCTGGTGGTGAGCCTTCTGCTGGAAAGGTCAGAGGTGGCTTAAGTTTCCTGCCCCCTCACTCTACCCTGACTTTTCTCTGATGTCCTTCAGCTTTGAAATTGTACTTTTTTTTTTTGTTAACTAAACTTTCTTACTAGAGTAAAATAATATGTATTGTAAAATGTACAAATACTAAATTTAGGTGAATAAATTTCCACAGCCAGCTCAGTGGACAAAGATACTAAGGTGAGAAAGACAGATTGCCACTTGTCCTCGCCAACTCACAGTCACTGTGGTCTCTGCAGAGGGTTCTGGTTCTCTAGGGGTTTTCTAGACAAACTTTTGTGGTAGAGGGAAATATCAAAAAGTCAATACATCACCACTTTTCTATCATTCTTTAAGCATTTCTGTTTTAGTGCAATTTTATATTGTACATATTAATACACTGCAACTCATCCGTTACACTCCAATCTACATATGCTAGAGATGCAGGCTCGTGTGCTTTCATGGGCTGTGTGGTCAAAAAGGTTTGGGGACTTCCGGCCCAAACTGGGGATAAGGCACAAACAGGACAATTTAAGAGGACCAAGGTCGGGAGGGAGTGTGGGGTGTCATGAGTGGTTTTCCAGAGGAGAGGACGGTAAAGCTGAGATGTGAAGGGTTAAGTCTGGAGCTGCTTGTGCAGAAGAGCCTGGAAATGACACTGAGTGATTTTAAAAATTGTGCAGCTGGCCGTAAGCAGCATCCCGATCAAGAAGCAGCATTATTACTAGCCCACAAATCTTTCTCATGCCGCCTCCTAGTCATTACCTCCCTGTGACGTATTTTCCAAAAGTGACCAAAATAATGTTCCACATGCTCTTCTTCCAATGTGCCACTCCCACATCAAAAGATAAAGTCTGTGACCACTCCTCCTGATGCTGGGCAAATGTTTATGATTAGAACAAGGAAGAGAATGTGACAGAAATGACACCATGTGACATCCTAAGAGAAATGGAAACGCTCACCTTTGGAGCTTAGCTGCTGTGCTGTGAGGAAGCCCAGGCCACGTGGGTGGTTAATGGGTGAGCATTCTGGCCAACAGCCAGCACAGCTGCCCCACGTGTGAGCGAGGAAGCCTTGGAGAGGCCCCCAGCTGCAGCCACCACCTGATCTAAGCACATAAGAAAGCCCAAGAAGGAACCACCTTGCTGCACTCAGCCAACATCCAGAAACTCGATGGGCAGTAGTGATCAGTGGGCATTGTTTCATGTCACTAAGGTTGGGGGGTTTGTTACGCCACAACAGAGAACCGATACACTCACTCTCCCGAGGGTAGCCACCAAGCTGACTTCAACACCTTACACTAGTTTCGCTTGATTCTCTAGCTAAATGAAATAACAAAATATATCCACCTCTGGGTTTTCTCAATTAATGTGATCTCTGTTTGGGCCTATCTTGTGAGAGACTGACCAGGTTCCCATCTTGGCCTCCAGTTTCTTGTCCTTCGAGGGTGGTGTAGTGGACGTTGGTTATATGTGCCTGTCCAACAGCCTTTCCCTTTTCTAGTTACAGCTCCCCAAATCCCCTTCAGTCTCAGTCTGAGTCCCCCTACTGACTCTCTGGGGATGAGCCCATCACCAGGGCCTGACTGATGAGAATCTTCCATCTCACTGACCACCATGGTTGTTCAGAAATGGGCCTGTGACCTAGCCTGGCCAATGAGAGCCAGGGTGGGCTTATGCTAAGACGGTGGGGAAGGGGACCTGCTTTAGTGATGTGGTTTCCCAGCTGTAGAATCCAAGGCCAGAGATGCTGGGGGCCACTCTCAGTGGTGAGCTTGCCTGAGAATGAAGACAACACAGAAGGGAAGGCAGAGATGAGCGATGAAGGGAAAAAGGGAAGTCCTGCCTCCTCGACCCTGGGTCCCACTGTGCCTAAAGAGAAACTTACCTGTTTCAATAGATGAGCTCATAAATACCTCTTTCCTTAAGCCAGTTTGAACTGAGTTTTCTGTCATTTGTAGCCAGCAGGTATCTACACACATAGACTTTCAGAACAAAACAACCCATCAACATTTCCATTTGCTGGACTAATTTCTCATGTGGAAAAGGCAGTATAACATAGTACGGCAGTTCTCACATGCAGAGTCTGGCCCAGGAACATCAGCATCACCTGGGGCCTTGTGAGAAATGCAAATTCTTGGAGCCAACTTTAGTGAGTCACAAATTCAGAATGGGTTCTGGTAAGAGTGTTTTGAGAAGCAACCTGGGGGCTGTGCACTGAAGTCAGAGAATCGTGCAGTAGATAGAAGCACAAACTTGAGTTTCAGTTTTCATCTCCGCCTCTGTCTGGCTCTCTGATTTTAGGTAAGCTGCTTATATCATTCTGCTTTACATTTCCCTTCTGTAAAATGATGTATTTCCTACGGTGCTATTTGTGGACCAATGAGTATAGCGAGTGAATCACGCAAAATAATTAATGGCACGTAGTCTGTGTTCATTAAAGTTAGAGCCACAGTCCTCAAGCTTTCTCAGACATTAGAATCACCTCTGAGCCCTCCCCTCAGAATTCCCGATCCTCATGAAAGGGAGCTGGGAATTTTCATTTCTAACAAAATGCTGGTCCGTGGGCCCTCACTTAGAGAACCAGTGAAATAGATGTTATTGTTACTGGTCTCCAGCTTCCTTTAGGGTGACTGCAGTCACCTCAGGTGCTCTGGATTCACTTTTTCCACTGACTCAGCCCTCTGTCTTCTCCTCTCCCTCCCTTCTGGCATCAGTTTGATAGATGAATTCTCTGTGCTGGTAACTGGAGCTCTGAGCACAGCCTTCCTCAGAGAGTAGCCCCAGTCTCCACCTGTTCAGGACACCTGATTGATGGTTCCTTCAACCACAGCCCTTTTAGAACTGTCTCCAGCTTGCTTATATAAGCAGACACCTTCCCCCCTAACTCGGGGAGGCTGCAGTTGCCTCGTCATTCCTGACGCTAGCTGTCCACTCCAACCCCCATCACCTACCACTTTTCCCCCATCACAGGCATTTCTTTACTCTGCTAACACAAATGGTTTTTAAAAAATACGATTTTATTTATTTTTAGAGCGAGGGGAAGAGAGGGAGAAAGAGAGGGAGAGAAACATTGATGTATGAAATATCAATTGGTTGCCTCCCCTACATCCCCAACTGGGGACTTGGCCCACAACCCAGGCATGTGCCCTGACTGGGAATTGAACCAGTGACCTCTTGGTTTGCAGGATGACACCCAACCCACTGAGCTACACCAGTCAGGGCACAGATGGCTTTAAATGCAGGGCCAATCAGTGACCCTCCAGTATACTGCTCTGCAACTTGGCCTGCTGGCTGGAGCAGCAAGGTCAGTGTGGCTGGAGCTGAGACCGAGGCAGAGGACGGCAGGGGAGTAGGCCGGAGACAGGCAGAAGACTGTACAAAAGACTTTCTCTGTCATGAGAAGTGCTTGGACTCTATCCTAATAGTGGTAAAAAATCTAAATCATTTTTTAAATTGCAGAATTTTATATATACATAGGCACTTATATATACGTGCATAAATAAAAGTATATAGTGAACACATATAACCACCACAACAATAAGAAGTGGATTTGCCAGTCAAACCATCCCAAGCATTTGTGGGTCCCAGGCTATACCCTTCTCTCCCCATTTTTATCTATATATTGAACCCTGAGGGGTCACCCATGCATGTATGTGGACACCCTAATCTGCATGTTGGAGCTTGAACCATCCCCCAAAATCACTTCTTGCACACCCCTGGATGTGCAGGTGTGCATACTGGCATGGCCTACCCACAGTGCAGGGTGCGAGATGGACTGGGGAGAGACCCACACAGGTACTAGCAACAGATTCAGGAACACTTGAGTAGGGGATTCTGTAGAACTGGGTACTCTGAGCCTGGTCCAGAACAACACTGTCCAAGAAGGTAGCCATTAGTCACATGTGGCTACTGAAATTCAAATAAAACAAAATAGAAGTTTAAAATTTAGTTCCACAGTTACACGAGCTACATTTTAAGTGCTCAGTAGCATATTGGCTACTATCTGTCATATTGGACAGTGCAGACATAGTACATGTCTCCCGTTGCTTAATGTTCTATTGGACACTGCTGGTTTGGAAGGAGGGGTGGTTTGGGTTCTGTAAGACAGGAAAGTATGACCCCCAAGCTAGATAAACACAGGCAACAGAAACTGCCTGTGAGAACATTCAGAGGTTGTATTTAACAGACAAAGCTTTCAAAGTAGTCACTATACATATGTTTAACTAAAAGTAATCTTGATTTAAAAATAAAAGGAAGATATAATAATGACTTATCTAATGGCAAATATTGATTAAAAAGTTAGGCATTATAAAATAGAACCAAATGAAATCTGGAGCTGAAAAGTACCATAACTGCAATGAAAAATTCACTAGGAGGCTCAGGGCTGAATTTGAACTGACAGAAGAGTTAGCACAGCTGCAGATCAGTATCATGCGATCGAAAGAATGGAGAGAAAAAGAACAAAGAAAGAAGAACAGAGCTCCAGAGAAGGGCAGACCACCGTGAAGGAAAACAACACCCGTGGAATGGGAATCCTAAAAGGAAAGGTGAGAAAGGAACAGAAAAATTATTTTAAGAATAATGGTATACACATACATTTTGAGGGCCTATAACATACAGAATTGTAATATAATCACCACTAGCAGCACAAAGAATGTATGTGGGAGCAAAGCTGTACTGAGCTAAGGAGATGACTCCAGAGGGGAACTTGAATGAGAACAAAGAGAACCAGAAATGATAAGAACACTGATATAACAAACTATAAATATACATGTGCTCTTCTCTCAGCCACTTTAGAAGGGCATAAAATTATATAAAGTAATAATTATAACAATACATTTGTGGTAATATTTATAGATTTAATATGTATAACAGAATGGGGGAAAGGTCATAGACTGACAGACAAGCAACGTTTCTGTGCCTTTCTGGAGTTAAGTTCGTATAAATCCACAGCTCGTTCTGATTAGTTAAGACGTACATTGTAAGCCCTAATCAAGTACTAAGGAAATAGCTCAAAAATTAATGAAGTAAAATTAGTAAACAAAGTTAAATGCTACATTGGAAAGATTCACTTAATGTAAAAGAAAGCAGGGAAGGAAGAATAGAGGAGCAAACAAGGCATAAGACACACAGAAATAATAAGTGAAATGGCAGGTATAAATCTAACTGTATCAACACTAACACTAAAAGTGAACATATTAAACACTCCAACCAAAAGGCACAGGTTGTGGACTTCCAGCCAAGATGGAAGCATATGTAGACACACTGTGCCTCCTAGTACAACCAAGATAGGGACAACAACAATTTAGAAATAGAATAACAACCAGAACTGACAGAAAATTGTATGGAAGTCAGACAACCAAGGAGTTAAAATAGACACATTCATCCAGACCAGTAGGAGGGGCGGAGCCGGGCAGAGAGGGGTTGAGGCACAAAGAGTGGTAGGACTGGGCATGTAAGGCATCCCGGGCACGCAAGGCATCCTGGGCTTACAAGACCACAGCGGGCAGACCCTGGGTGTGGGGTGGCAACTGGCAGACCCAGCAATGCTGTGATTGTGAAGCAAGGCACTGCATGCAACCTAGGGTCCCATTGCCGAGAAATAAAGCCTTGGGGCACTGATGGAAAACACCTGTGGGGGTTGAGGCACAGGGAGAGACTCCCAGTCTCACAGGAGAGTTCGTTGGAGAGACCCACGGGATCCTAGAATGTGCACAAGCCCACCCACATGGGAATTAGCACCAGAAAGGCTCAGTTTCCTTGGGAGAAGTTGTGGAAGGGACTAAAGTCTGACAGAGAGTGGAGCAAGCGCCATTGTTCCCTCTTGGACCCCACCCCCACATACAGCATTACAACCCAGCTATGTGGGTGATCCACCCTGGGGAATAACTAAGGCTCCACCCCTCATACGTAAGAGGCATGACAAGACAAAAAAAAAAAAATGGCCCAAACAGAAGAACAGATCAAAGCTCCAGAAAACATACAACTAAGTGATGAAGAGATAGCCAACCTACTAGATGCACAGTTCAAAGCACTGGTGACCAGGATGCTCACAGAATTGTTGAATTTGCTCACAAATTAGATGAAAAAATGAAGGCTACACTAAGTGAAATAAAGGAAAATGTACAAGGAACCAATAGTGATGGGAAGAAAACTGGGACTCAAATCAATGGAGTGGACCAGAAGGAAGACAGAAACAACCAAACAGAAAAGAACGAAGAAACAAGAATTCAAAAAAATGAAGAGAGGCTTAGGAACCTCCAAGACATCTTGAAACATTCCAACATCCAAATTATAGGAGTACCAGAAGGAGAAGAGGAAGAGCAACAAGTGGAAAGTTATTTGAACAAATAATAAAGGAGAACTTCCCCAATCTGGCAAAGGAAATAGGCTTCCAGGAAGTCCAGGAAGCTCAGAGAGTCCCAAAGAGGCTGGACCCAAGGAGAAACACACCAAGCATCCCATAATACATTAGCCAAGGTAAAAATGAAGGAGAGAATCCTAAAAGCAGCAAGGGATAAGGAGACAGTCCCCTACAAAGGAGTTCCCATCACACTGTCAGCTGATTTCTCAAGAGAGACCTTACAGGCAAGAAGGGGCTGGAAAGAAGTATTCCAAGTCATGAAAAGCAAGGGCCTACATCCAAGATTGCTCTATCCAGCAAAGCTTTCACTTAGAATGGAAGGGGAGATAAAGTGCTTCTCAGATAAGGCCAAGTTCAAGAGGTTCATTATCACCAAGCCCTTATTATATGAAATGTTAGAGGGACTTATCTAAAAAAAGGAAGATAAAAAACATGTGTAGTAAAATGACAGCAAACTCACAATTATTAACAACTACACCTGAAACAAAAAGAAAAACAAACTAAGCAAACAACTAGAACAGGAACAGAACCACAGAAATAGAGATCACATGGAGGGTTAGCAACAGGGGAGTGGGAGGAGGAAAGAGGGGGAAAAGGTATAGGGAATAAGTAGCATAGATGGCAGGTAGAAAATAGACAGGGGGAGGGCAAGAATAGTGTGGGACATGTAGAAGCTAAAGAACTTATGAGACATGGACATGAACCCAAGTGGAGGGAATGTGGGTGGAAGAGGGTGTGCAGAGTGGAGGGGAATGAAGGGAGGCTAATGGGACAACTGTAATAGCATAATCAATAAAATACATTTTTTTTTAAAAAAGGCACAGGTTGTCAGAAAAAAACCCTCCAGATCCAATGATACGATATTTACAGGAGACACACTTGCGTATTTGTGTCTGCAGGAGGTAGAGGTAAATTGAAAGAGAGAGTGAAAAAGGTGTGTCATGCAAACAGCAACCACAAGGAAGCTCTAGTAGCTGTACTCATATCAGACAAAATAGACTTTAAAGCAAAAAAATTGACTATAGGTAGAGACATTTTATAATGATAATTGGATCAACCTATCAGGAAGATATGACGATTATAAACACATGAACAGAGCAACAGAGCCCCAAAATACATGAACCAAACACTGATGGAACTGAAGGGAGAAATACACAATTCAACAATATTTGGAAACTTCAATACACCACTTTCAATAATGGACAGAACAATTAGGCAGATCTACAAGGAAGTAGAACACTTGAACCATAGTATAAGCCAAGTAGATTTGACAAACACCTATAGAATAGCAGAATATACATTCTCAGGTGCATACGGAACGATCTCCAGAATAAACCATATGCTAGGCTATCAACCCTTGATAAATTTAAAAGGATGGACATAATACAATGTATGTTCTCTGAGGACAATGGAAAGATTAGATATCAATAACAATGAAATCTGGGAAAATCACAAGCATGTGGAAAATACGAGAGTACTACTCTCTGCAGCACCAATGGATCAAAGAATTAGGAGAGAATAGAAAATACTTTGAGAAGAAATGGAAATGAAGACACATCCCAAATTACGGTATGCCGCAAAAGCAGCACTGAACAGGGAGTGTGCAGCTGTGGATGTCTCCCTCGCTGGAATGTGCACAGAGGCCCCATCTGTCACGGTGCCTTGCCGGGCCTGCTGTTTCCTTAGCCCATGCACTGAGTTGTCTAAACAGGTGGCAGAGGTTCTACAGATGAGGAGGAAAGGGAACCTAGCTGGGAGTTGACCTTCCATACCTCCACATGAGAAGAAAAGGAGGAGACAGTCCTGGATTCTTGGTAACTGCTTTTTAAAGAAGTTGAATTTATTTGGGGGTGGGTATTGGTTTGCAAAACCATACGGGTTTCCTGTACAGCTCAATAAAACATCATTTGCACACTGTATCATGCGCCCATCGCCCCAAGCAAAGTCTCTGCATCTCCATTTCCCTCCACTTTTCCCACCTCCACCCCCAGCCCCCTTACCTCCTGGCTGTCACCGTACTGTTGCCTGTGTCTATATGTTATCAGTGTATGTTTTTTGGTTAATCCCTTCCCCATCTTTCATCCCAACCTTCCTCCCCTCTGACAGCTGTTGATCTGTTCCACGCGCCATGCCTCTGTTTCTATTCTGTTCCTCAGTTCCTCGGTTTATTTTGTTCATTAGATTCCACATGTAAGTGAGATTATATGGTATTTGTCTTTCTTTGACTGGCTTATTTCACTTAGCATGATAATCTCCAGGTCCATCCATGCTGTCACAAAAGATGATTTCCTTTTTTTTAACAGCCTTGCAGTAGTATCCCATTGTGTAAATGTACCAAAGCTTTTATATCCACTCATTTCCTGATGGGTGCTTGGGCTGTTTCCAGATCTTAGTTATTGTAAATAATGCTGCAGTGAACAGAGGGGTACATATATTCTTTCAAATTAGTGTTTCAGGTTTCTTGAGATATATTCCCGGAAGTGGGATTGCTGGGTCAAAAGGCAGTTATATTTTTAATTTTTTGAGAAAACTCCAGACTGTTTTCCAGAGTGGCAGCACCACGCTGCATTCCCACCAGCAGTGCATGAGGGTTCCCTTTCTCCACATCCTCGCCAGCACTTGTTATTTGTTGATTTATTGATGATAGCCATTCTGGAAGGTGTAGTAAGGTGGTATCTCATTGTGGGTTTAATTTCCATCTCTCTGATGGTTAGTGATATTGAGCATTTTTTTCTTAGGTCTACGGACCATCTGTATGTCCTCTTTGACAAATGGTCTGGTCAGGTCCTTTGCCCATTTTTCTATTGAATTTTTTGTCTTCCTGGTGTTGAGCTGTATAAGTTCTTTATGTATTTTGGAGATTAACCCCTTATCACATGTATTATTGGCAAATATGTTCTCCCATTCAGTGGGTTCCCTTTTTATTTTATTGGTTTCTTTTGCTTCACAAAAACTTTTTAGTTAGGTATCATCCCATTTGTTTTTTCTTTTGTTTCCCTTGCCCTAGAAGATATATAGGAAAAAAATATTTCTATGAGAGATATCTGAAATTTTACTGCCTATGTTTTCTTCTAGGACTTTTATGGTGTTGCAACTCACATTTATCCATTTTGAGTTTATTCTTGTGTATGGTATAAGGTGGTCATCTAGGTTTTCTTTTTCTCTCTCTTTCTCTCTCTCTCTTTCTCTTTCTTTTTTGCATGTACCTGTCCAATTTTCCCAACATCATTTATTGAAGAGATCATCTTTACTACATTGTATGCACTTGTTTCCTTCATCAAATATTAATTGATCATAAAGGTATGGGTTTATTTCCTTATTGCTTTGGGTGAGGTGCCACATTCCCAGCAACTCACTGAGGGAATAGGGCGGCTTTGACAGTAAACAAGAGGGCACTAACTCCGGCTGCAGTTCCTCCTCCTGCGCATCTTGGACTGAGCACACGTTCAGTGCGGGCGCAGCTCTAAGGAGCCAGCATGCACTGCCTCTAGGTTTCGTGGAGCTGTTGCCCTGCCACTTACTTTCCTTTCCCCTCTACTGCTCACTGACACATACATGACCTGATTCAGGGGGACTCTAGGAGCTTTGTAAGTGTTGACTGATTCCTCAAAATGCACTCCAAAACATGCTGTATACATTCTTACTCCCACCGACATTACATAAAGGTACCGAATTTGCAGGTCATCACCAACATGGCAGATGATTCACCTTTTTATTGTTGCCTGTATGAGAAGCGAACTTACCATCGATCTTGATATGTTTACATTTTCCTCATTTCAAGTGAGTTAGTACATAATTTCAGACACTACACATTTTTACTTCTTCTGTGATTTAGCCTATTCTTGCATTATTCTTAAGTGGTTCTTTCATTATTTTGTGTTTTTATGTATCACATGTACAAATTGATGTCTGAATTATAGTTCCAAAATTTTCTCCTAGCTTATCATAAAAAAGGATAGCCAAGCTATTGAACTCCATTGCATTAGTAACAACAGCCTGCTCACACTCAGAGTTTTTTCTTTTCACTCCTCGTTAATTAAAGTTATACTTTCAGTTTATTTTTACATTGACTGAACTTTGAAACCCTACTGAAAATATGTTTATACTTTATTTTCTCTTCCAGTCATAAAACTTTGAATAGATCCTGAAGAAACACACAATGTAGACATATTTCACGCTCAAATCACTGCTCGTATCTGAGAAATGCTACTGTGTGTGTGTGTTTCAGCAACTTGTAGAAAAAGACATTGATTCATTGATTGATCAAATAAAGAGTTGTCAAGCATCTATTGCAAGCAAGGCACCTAGTAGTAAACTCAATGCACAAAATATCTTCCTCAATGAACTGCAGGTGATAAGATATGGTCAATTTTTGGTTGTTTTATAAGGTAAGACTACAGGATTTTCAGGAAGAAGAAGACTGTCTCAAATGACTTGTTGTCTCCATGGCAGAAACAAAACTTTCAGAAGAAAATTGATAGGTGCTTATGTTTAAACTTTTTATAGTTCAGATAATTTTAAATCTAAAGCTTGTTTTACCCAAAGAAACCATGTTGGTAGTTCCAGAGTCAAAATAAGGTGTCTAAAAGATGGGAACTTAATGATAAGAATATACTCTACATATTTCGTAATGACCTGGACACTACATTTATTTAGAGCTATTCCCTCTTTCAGTTCCCAAAGCTCATGCAAAGACCAGATGAGGCCCACATTTTGCAGAGTGAGACTGGAGAAAAAGCTCCTTTACTGTGTCTTTCTTAGATTACAACCTGATATGCTTTTATAAACATATTCTCCATCTAAACAAATCAATGAATAGAACACGTAGAAATAAGTACCTTATAGTTATCACATAAACACCAACACATCTTGAGGATTTTCTGGGGCACAAGCATCACTGGGACCAACCTCACAGAGGACGCCCAGGGACAGTTGCTATGCAGAGACCCTGAGTGACAGGAAATGACCCCATTTGCTGCCCCAGATGACTGAAAGGCTTTTACTCTCAATCTCTGCAGAGCCACAGGGAGAAGTGTCATTGGACTAGACTAATCGAGAGTTGTATGTGCAGGAGATGAGAATGCTATTTGTTGTCAAAGATTATTGAATTTTAAAAGTCCCCTTTTTATTTTTTATATTTTTAATTTTTAAAATTTATTTTTCGACTATAGTTGCTATACAATATTGTATTGGTTAGACATTTCTGTAACTTATGAAGTAATTGCTCTGGTAACTCTAGTACCTGTCTGGTACCATACTCAGTTACTACAATAGTTTTGCTGTTCTGATTGGGTGTTCCTTTGCTCCCTTGTCTTCTACATCACCGATTCAGTCCTCTGTTTCATCCATTTTGATGTTGATTCCCTCTGATGTGGTTCTTCATTTTAGCTATCATATTCTTCATTTCTGACTGGCTCTTTTTAATGTTTTATATCTCTTTTATTTTGTTTTTATCTCTTTATCACTGAGTTTATCTACTTTTCCCCTAAGTTCTTTGAGCATCCTTATAATCAATATTTTGAACACTGCTTGTCTCTATTTCATTTCTCTCCTTTTCTGGAATTTTGTCCTGTTCTTTCATTTGGGACATGTTTCCTCATTTTGGCTGACTGCCTGTGTTTGTTTCTGTGTATGGGGTAGATCTGCTACATCTCCCACTGTCGACAGAGTAGGATTATGTAGAAGGTGTTCTGTGGGCTGCAGTGATACAGTCTCTCTGGTCACCTGAGCTGGGATCTCCAGGGTATTTCCTGTGTGGGTTGTGTTGAGCCCCTGTTGTAGTTGAGCTTCAATTGCTGTTGGCACTTCATTGGCTGTGGCTGACCATCAGGATGACTGGCTTTGAGGGCTGGCTGTGAGTGCAGTGGGAGTCACTTTAGCATGGCTGGTGCCAGCCAAATCCTCCATCCAGTGTACATCTGGTTGAGTGGTACTCTGGTGTGGCTTGAAGCTGGCCACCAGGTGTGTTGGTTCTGGAGCATCTTGGGATGTGCTTCATTGCAGGCCAAGATCAGCCACTGCTTGTGCCTGTCTGGGAGCCTCTTGGTGGGAGCTACAAAGTGATTTGCAGTTAATTGTTCCTTGTGTTGGGCTTGGAAGCATTTCAGGGAGGCTATGCTGTGAACCAAGGCTGGCTGACACTTATGCTGGGCTTTGAACTCTTTGGTAAGCATCATGTTGTGAGCTAAAGCCAGCTGCCACTTGTACCAGGCATGTGGTCACTTACTTGAAGCTCTGTTCCAGACCAAGACTATTGGCCACTTATGCCAGGCCTGGGGCCACCTGATGGGAGTTACAGTGCAAGTTGAGAATGGTCACTGCTTGTGCCAGGGTTGGGGCCACTTAGGAAGAGCTGCAAGGCACACCAAGACTGGATGCTGCTTGTTCGGTGTTTCAGGACCTATGAGAGATTTTAGGAAAGCCCACAGCATGAGCTGAAGCAGGCTGCTTGTGTGGAGGATGCACTGGAACAGGCTTGGGTGGAGCAGTGAGTCGAGTGGAGTGGAGGGTTTCAGAATCATTAAGGCAGGGTGAATGATGTTAGCCAGGTTAATGGAGAGCTCAGATTTGGCACCCACCTGTGCCAGGGTGGCTGGGCGGGAAAAGAGTTCAACAAAGGAACAGTGGTACCTGCCAGCACTTTCATCCCCAAAGAGAGTCGCCTTTGCCCTAAAGTTAGTTTAGTTCCTCCCAGCATGTCCCTACTGTTCTTCTAGCTGCTACCACTGCACTAGGGCTTAGAGCAGGTAGGTGTGTGAGTGAATCTGTGCTCAGTGCCAGGATGCCTCAGGCTCTAGCAGCCCTTTGTTGTTTTTGGACACAATCCCTGCTGGTTTTCACAGCCAAATGTTATGGGGACTCCTCTTCCCATCACTGGTGCCCTGGGCTGGGGAGCTGACTATGGAGCTGAGACCCCTCACTCCTCAGAGGGGATTTCTGCAACTGAGATATCACTTCCAGTTCTTAATCACCATGCTGTGTGTGTGGAACCTGCTCATTCCACATCTCTGCCCCTTCCACCAGTCTCGATGTGACTTCTTCATGTTCTTAGTTGTAGTAATTCTGTTCAGCTAGTCTTTGGGTGGTTCTCAATGATGGTTGTTCTATAACTTAGCTGTAATTCTGATGTGGTCATGAAAGAAGGTGAGCACAGAGTTTCCTACTCTGCTACCTTGACCAGAAGTTTCTAACATGTCCTTTCTTTAAATTCCTAATTTAGGTTTTAAATTAGGTGAGGAGTGGTTCCCAGCCCTTCCCCAGGAAGAGACTGCATTATGGCTGAAGCTCCATCACCTGTACTTGTGCCTGTCCTCAGACAGGCCTGAAATTAAAAAATACACAAATCAAGGAGTACAACTTAGATCTCACATTTCTCCCATAACTAAACGAAAATCAAGGTCACTGAGAGTTTGACACACAGATACCCTTGGGAGAAACAAGAAGATATGGATGGAGCGCAGGTGTGTGATAAAACAGAGTCTGAGCAGCCCGAGTACAGCTCCACGGGTTAGTTGTGACTGATTGTCCGTTGGTGACAATCTGCTGAGAAACCTTTCACTTTGCTGGAAGAGACTTAGAACGAAGGCAGAGAGGGTAGGGCTACCAGGAATCATTTCTATTCTACAACTTGCAAAGATCACACACAAAACTAGACACAGTTTGAAAGAGCTGCCCAGCGGAAGATATAACAATGACAGTGGTACAGGTGAGTTGAAAAGGCACAGCCTTCAATGATCCCAGGTCCCATAAAGGGAGGAAAGAGTGTGAGATTATATAGGATTAAAATATTTGGAATATTTACTAGGGGTTGTGAAAGGTGGAAGAGAGAGATGCTACGGGTATGACAATGGAATCCTCATGGTGAATCATGAGTTGACCTTGGACCAGTATAATCCAGTGCCAGCATTTGGTGGTGTCTGACTGAGGCTAAACTCTATTGAGACACTGTGCCTTTGTGTGGAAAGTGGACTGGGGTGAGAGTGTGGGTGTGGGTGCAAGGGGTCAGATTACACACTTGTCTTCATAATGCTGAGTGTGTGTGTGCGCAGCTTGGCTAGTAGATAAGCAATTGTACATGTCACAGTGAGTAGGAGTGTTGGGAGGTATGTGTGACACAGTGAGTCCCATATCTCTGGGTGACTGTGTGAGTGTGTGTGTGTGTGATAATCTATGACTGTGTTTGAACTGTGAATATGTGTGTGGCTATGTCTGCATGTGAGGGTTCTCCCCTGTATATTGATAGTAGTGGCTGTGTAAGTAACTGTGGGTCTTTCCATATGTACCAATATGGATCCTGGTTGGCAGAACTGGCCATCTTGTGGACAGTGAGTTACCCAAGATTCTGGATATTAATGAGAGCAGAATGAGTGAGTCCTGAGATGCCTCTTCTCAAGAAGGGTGGGGGAAGATAAACTCACACTGTGGGCACCAGATCTCTTGTCTGGGTCAGCACAGAGTGACCCCCTTCCCCCACACTCCTGCCTCAGGTCTCCTCCCGTAGCCAGTCCTTCCCTTGAACTACAGGAGGTGGTGAGCAGATTCTGGCCCTCTGGGGAAGACTGTTGGGGAACTTGGTTTCAGAGAATGGATCACTTGAAGTCAGAAGGAACAAAGTCAGCTTCAGTTCATGCAAAACTCACAGTAAATATCAGTGGACAACCTGTAGATTTTTTCCAATTACTTCCCTGTCTCCCACGCTGTGCACAGGTATTGACTGTTTTCAGCAACTTGTCCGCACTCCTGAAAGGACGTGCACTGCCTTTGATCAGTTTGATGCATATACATTCCACACACGGGACGTCTCCTTTTCCCTTATCATTTCCCTCTCTTTTAACAAATGTTTTTCATTGGAGTGAATTTTTATATTTTTATAATTTTGTCTTGTCTTCACAGTTTCAGATAGAAAGGGATCCAAGGATGGTATTTCAAAAAGGGCCCTCCCCTTCTTGTAGGTCACCCTGTTTGGACCCACTACATACCAGTGATCAGGCTAAAGGTTTTACATATATTAGGTCATCTGTTCCTGAGAAATAGAAATTTATGATAATCCTCCTAGTACCAAGAAGACCAAGGCAAGGAGAGTTCAAGCAATGGATCTAAGATCTCACTGCTATTAAGAGGCAAAATCAGGATTAGAATCGAGGAATCATGGTTCTTGAACACTTTCTTTCCATTACAATTCTCTCATCTCTTCAAGGACACAGGATCTCAACTGTGGTGAGGTGGGAAGAAGGGGGTCCTCGGAGCTTGTTCTTTGATGTCTAACCTGCTTTGCCACTGGGAACTGCTGTAGGAGGGGTCCCACGCTGGGCCTTGCCCCTCACCCACTCTCATCTCCCCTGGCACGTCTCCTGCATGCAGCCTGTGTCCTTGTTCATTGGCTCTGGCGACAGAGGAAAACCCACCATGTCTTTCAGGCAACTGCTCTGTCACTTATGGGTGGGCAGGAAAGAAGTGAGAATTTAGAGCTTTGGGGGTCACTTCATTTATGAGTGATGTTAAAATATTGGGTTAGCATAAAGGTAGCACAGTGCAGGTGCAGGTCCTGCAGGCCTCTACAGTACCAATAACTAAATCTACAGGTGCTTGGGGAGAAAGGTTCAAGATAGTGGTACAAGAAAAGGCTTATTTCACTTCCTCCCAAGGACACACCAAATATACACCTACATACAGAGTAATTCCTCTTGAGGAATGACTGAGGGCTCATTGAACAGCTTCTGCACAATAAACAAGAGAAGGATCTCATTAAGAAGAGTAGGAGAGAAGAACAGACAATAATTGTGGGAATCCCACCCCAACAGGTGACCTGCCATAGTACGAGGTATCACTGGGGGGCCTATATGGGCTAACCCACCTGCACTGGATACAGTGACAAAACAGCAATTCAAAGGGCACCTAAGCGACACATGAAAATAATCTATTTGCTAACCCTAAGGTGCTTGTTAAAGTGGTTGGAAACTCTGGGAACTCTCTTGGATTGGATCAACTGTTGAGCACCATTGTTTACATTTTCCCCTCATCTAAATTGCCCTGACAGGAGCTCACTCCAAATGCTCTAGCCACACTACAGGAGTGCCGCTGCATGCCGTGGGTCACATTACCAGCACCCACTGCAGCCCCAGCCAGCAATCTCCCCAGTGAGCCCCTCTAGCCATGTGTACCAGGCCACCTCACCCTGCACCCCCTGTAGTCTTGGCCAGCCAGAACACCAGAACACCCCAGGCACCACACACACCAACTGCAGTTCCAGCCAGCCTGCCAAAACCACTTGGCACATGCAGTTTACACAGATGTTACTCCTCAAAAAGACACTGTTTTAAGATTAGGAGACAATAGCTATTTTCTCTGATTCATGGAAACAATCAGGAAGTCAAACAAAATAAAAATGAAAAGAAATATGTTCCCAATGAAAGAACAAACAGAAAGACCCAAAATGCTAATGAAATAAAATTGCTTGACAAAGAATTCAAAGTAACAGTCATAAGGACACTCATCAAACTTGGGAGAAGAATAGAGGGACCAGTGAGAACTTTAACAAAGATTTAGAAAATATAATAGGGAATTTGTCAGAACTGAAGAACACAAGAACTGAAATGAAAAATTCACTGGAGGGAAACAACAGCAGATTAGATAATACAGAATGATCTGTAAGACAGAGAGTAGAACTCACCCAATCAGAAAAGCAATAAGAAAAAATAATTTTAAAAAATAAGGATAGTTTAAGGGACCTCTGGGAAAATATCAACACACTAACTTTCATATTATAGGGATCCTAGAATGAGAAGAAAATAAAGGGGACAGAAAACTTATTTGAAGGAATAATGGCTGGAAACTTTCCTAACCTGGGGAAGGAAACATACATTTATACCCAGGAAACAATGAGTTCCAAACAAGATGATCCCCCAAAGAGACCCACACCAAGATGTATTGTAATTAAAATGGCAAAAGTTAAAGATAAAGAGAGAATCTTAAAGGCAGCAAGAGGAAAATGGCTGATCACATACAAGGGAAACTTAAGTCTATCAGCGGATTTCTCAGCAGAAATTTTGCACGCCAGAAGAGAGTGGCAGGATATATGTAAAGTGCTGAAAGGAAGAAAACTACAACCTAGAATATTCTACTTAGCAAGGTTATTATTCAGAATTGAAGAAGAGATAGAGTTTCTCAGGCAAGCAAAAATAAGAGTTTATGATGACTAAACTGGCTTTACAAGAAATGTTAAAGGGCCCTGGATGTTGTGGTTCAGTGGCTGAGTGCTGGCCTGTGAATCAAAGGGTCACCAGTTTGATTCCCAGTCGGGGCACATGCCTGGGTTGTGGACCAAGTCCCCAGTGTGAGGTGTGTGAGAGGCAACCACACATTGATGTTTCTCTCCCTCTGTTTCTCCCTCCCTTCCCCTCTCTAAAAATGAATAAAATATTTTAAAAATAAAATGAAATCTATTTTTAAAAAGAAATGTTAAAGGGTCTTCTTTTAGCAAAATAAATTTTCAAAAATATATATCTCAGAGGGGAGGGGTTGGGGGATTGGAAGAGATCAGCCAAAGAACATCTATGCATGGTGCATGGACACAGACAACAATGTGGTGAAGGCAGGGCAGGGGGAGCTCAGCTAGGTGGAGGAGGGCAAGGGGGGGAAATCAGGAACATCTGTAATATTGTCAACAACAATAATTAAAAGAACATACTAAAAAAAGTATATGTGTGTGTGTGTGTGTGTGTGTGTGTGTGTGTGTGTGTATAAAGCATCTCATGGGTAAAAGCAGATATATAGTAAACATAGTGGACCAGGCACTTAAAAAGCTAATATGGAGGTTAAAAGACAAAAGTAGCAAAATCAAATATAAATACAATAAGTAGTTAGGGAGTATGCAAACAATAAGGTCTAAAATATGATCTCAAAAACCAAGTGATGAGTCTGGCTAAAGGTTTATCAATTTTATCTTTTCAAAAAAACAGTTCTTAGTTTCATTGATTTTTTTCTATTTTTTTAAATTCTTTATTCCATTTGTTTCCATTCTGACCTTTATTATTATACCTTCCTTCTACTTACTTTGGTTTTGTTTTTTCTTCTCTTTCAAGTTCCTTTAAATGTAAAGTTAGATTTTTTGAGATTTTTTTCCCTTGTTTCTTAAAGTAGACCTGGGTAGCTATAAACTTGCTTCTTAGAACTGCTTTTTATGCATTCCATAGATTCTAGAGAGTGGTGTTATCATTTTCATTTTGTCTCAAGGTATTTTTTTAATTTCCTCTTTGATTATTTTTGGTTTTTTGGCCCTTTAGTTATTTACTAGCATGTTGGTTAGTCTCCATGTGTCTGTGTTTTTTCCAGGGTTGTTTTTTTTTTTTGTAACTGATTTTTAATTTCTTACCATTGTGGTTGGAAAAGATACTTAACATGATTTCAATTTTCTTGAACTTAATGAGATACGTTTTGTGGCCTAATGTGGTATATCCAGCAGAATGTTTTATGTGCACTTGAAAAAAATGTGATTATGTAGTTTGGGGATGAAGTGTTCTATAAATATCTGTTAACTGTATCTGATCTCATGTGTTGTTCAAGGCCAATGTTTCCTTAATGCTTTCCTGTCTAGATGATCTGTCTGTTGATCTGAGTGGGGTATTAAAGTCATCTAACTATTATTATCAATTTCTCCTTTTATGTTTGTTAATATTTCCTCAGCATATTTAGGTGCTCCTATGTGGAGTGCACAAATATTTACAAATGTTATCTCCTCTTCTTAGATCGGTCCTATTATCATTATGTAATGCTATTCTTTGTCTCTTTTTACTGTCTTTGTTTTAAAGTCTTATTTTGTCAGATATGAGTATTGCTACCCAAGTTTTTTTATTTGTTTGTTTCTATTTTCATGGAATATCTTTTCCGTCCCTACATTTCAGTGTCTATGTCTTTACATATGAAATATCCCTTGTATGCACCATATAAATAGGTATTTTTTTAAGATTTTATTTATTTATTTTTAGAGAGAGGGGAAAGGAGGGCGAAAGAGAGGGCAAGAGATACATCAATTGGTTGCCTCTTTTATGTCCCAGCTGGGGACCTGCCCAAAACCCAGGTATGTGCCCTGACTAGGAATCGAACTGGAGACCCTGTGGTTCACAGGCCAGCACTCAATCAACTGAGCCACACCAGCCAGGGTAGGTCTTGTTTTTTCAATCAACTTAGCCACTGTATGTCTTTTAATTGGAGCATGGAGTCTATTGTGTTTAAAGTCACTATTAATAGGTGCCATTGCCATTTTGTTCATTGGTTTTTGGTTGTTTTTGTAATTCTGTTCTGTTCCTTTCTTTTTCTCTTGGTTTCTTCCCTTGTGGTTTGCTAGTTTTCTTTAATGTTATTTTTGGGCTCCTTCTTATTTTTTGTGGATCTTTTGTAGGTTTTTGGGTTTTGGTTATCATTAAGTTTACATGTCTATGTATATCTTTAGATATATATAGTAAGATATATATATCTATAGATACATATGATAATGTAATGTATATATATGGCAGTCTAGTTTAAGCTGATAGGTGTTTAAGTTCAAATGCATTTTTAAATTGCTACATTCTAAATCCCATAGAATACTCTCTGGCTGTCTTAATCCATTTTGCCTTTGCCCTGCCTCTGATCAGTTGAATAAGGATTTTATCTCATTGTTTTCTTTCTCCCTTTTTTTCTTTCTTTTTTCTCTCCTTTTTTTCCCTCTCTCAACCTGAACTTTACTCCTTACTCTTATTTGTTTGCTTCTTCATCCTCTCAAAATCTTTTTTTTTACTGTAGACATCTCATATTCACTTTTTGCTTTTCTACAAAATTCTTATTCCTGTTCCACCTTTATTAAACTTCATTCAACTGTCATTGCTATCAACCTGCTGTGGGTTTTCTGTAATTTTGCTCCTGTTTGTCCTGTACCTTCTCAATTTTACTTTAAACCTCATGGTTTACTCTCCCCTCTTCTTACCCCATTGTTCTCATCACCCTTTAATGTTTTACTTACGTTGCAAATTTTGTTCTCTCCCTTTCTTCACCTCAGTTCTATTCCAACACTTCTTCTCTTCCCTCTGACCACTCCATACCATTTTCCCCTTTTTTAGTCATCACAAATGCCCTTTGTCATATCTTATAGTATCCACAATCCCTCTTCACATTTATTGATCTTAGCTCAATTGTGGTTGAGATTGTTGATGCGGTAAGGGGGGTATTTTTGCTGGCATAGGTTTGGTGATCTGGTAATACTGCTTTATTAACCAACACCTGTACATAGCATACAAGACAAGGTGGGAGTTGTGAGTACCCATAAACCTACTGGAGGGGAAAACCCACCAACAGAGGAGCCACCCACAGGTAAATCCCAAGTACAACAAGAGAGCCCACACAAACAGGACAAAGGGCAACCCTAGAGCATCCAGACAAGGAGATCAAAGAGACTACACTGCTGAGTCCTACGGAATCCCTACCACAGAAGTCCACCTGATGAAGACAGCTAGCAAAGCAGAGCATCAGGAAATGCAGAAACAAGCAAAAGGATCACCTAAAATGGGGAGACAAAGAAAGAACCTGCAACTAAAAGGAATGGATGAACCCCCAGTAAAAAAGCTAAATGAAATGGATGCAAGCAAACTATCAGACATAGAATTCAAAAGGATGGTTATAAGGATGCTCAAGGAACTCAGTGACAACTACAAGGAACTGAGTGGGAACTACAAACAGCATGAAAAAGGAAATAGAGACTATAAACAAGAACCAGGAAGAGATGAAGAATGTAGTATCTGAAATAAAAAATATACTAGAAGGAGTCACAAGCAAGCTAGATGAAGCACAGGACTGAATTAGTGAGCTGGAAGACAAGGTAGAAATAAATACCCAGGTAGAGCAGCAGCATGAAAAAAGACTAAAAAAAATATGAGGATAGCTTAAGGGAACTTCACAACAACATGAAATGCAACAACATTCGAATCACAGGAATACCAGAGGGAGAAGAAAAGGAGCAAGGGATAGAAAACCTGCTTGAAAAAATAATGACAGAAATCTTCCCTAACCTGGAGAGGGGAAATGTCATGCAAATCCAGGAAGCACAGAAGGTCCCAATCAAGATGGACCCAAAGAGGCCAACTCCAAGACACATCATAATTAAAATGGCAAAATTCAAAGACAAACAAAGAATTTTAAAGGCAGCAAGAGAGAAAGGGGAAGTAGCATACAAGGGAGCCCTGATAAGGCTATCAGCTTATTTCTAACAGAAACACTACAAGCCAGAAGACAATCATAAGAAATATTCCAAGTAATGAAAAGCAAAGGCCTACAATTGAGACTACTCTACTCAGCAAGACTCTCATTTAAAATGGAAAGCAGTCCTGGCTGGTGTGGCTCAGTGGATTGAGTGCCAGCCTGCAAATCAAAGGGTTGCTGGTTTGATTCCCAGTCTAGGGCTCATCCCTGGGTCACAGGCCAGGTCCCCAGTGGAGGGCATGCAAGAGGTAACCACACATGGATGTTTCTCTCCCTCTCTTTCTCCCTCCCTTCCCCTTTCTAAAGTAAGTAAGTAACTAAGTAAGCAAGCAAGCAAGCAAGTAAGTAAGTAAGTAAATAAATAAATAAATAAATAAATAAAATCTTTAAAATAGAAGGTAATAAGAAGTTTTGCAGACAAAAGAAGGCTAAATGAGCACACCTCCACCAAATCAGCACTGCAAGATATGCTAAAGGAACTGCTTTAAGAAGATGAAGAAAAAGAGTGTGAGAGAGAGAAACACAGGTACAAAGGGGGAAAATGAATAAGTATCTATCATTAATAACCTTAAATATAAATGGATTCAATGCTCCAATCAAAAGACATAGGGTAGCAGACCCTGGCTGGTGAGGCTAAGTGAATTGAGAGCTGACCTGAAGACCAAAGGGTCACTGGCTCAATTCCCAGTCAGGGCACATGCCTGGGTTGCAGGCCAGATCCCCAGCAGGGTGTGTGCAAGAGGCAACCACACATTGATGTTTCTCTCCCTTTCTTCCTCCCTCCCTTCTCCTCTCTCTAAAAATAAAATCTTAAAAAAATACATAGGATGGATAAGAAAACATGACCAGCACATGTGTTGTCTATAAGACACACACCTCAGAACAAAAGACCAACATGACTGAAAGTGAAGGGTTGAAAAAATATATTCCAAACAAATGGACAGGGGGAAAAAAACAGGGAAGCAATACAGATAGAAGGCAAAATAGACTTCAAAACAAAGGTGATAAAAAGAGACACAGAAGGACACTTCATAATATTCAAGGGAAGATTCCATCAAGAAGACATAAACATTGTAAACATATATGCACTCAACACAGGAGCACCCAAATACATAAAGAAAATCTTGGAGGATTTCAAGAAAGATATAGACAGCAACACAGTTATAGTAGGAAATTTTAACATCCCAGTGTCAACAATGGGAAGATTTTCCAAAAAATATCAAAAAGAATACTGCAACATTGAATAACACCCTAGATCAAATGGACTTAACTGATATATAAAGGTTATATATAACCTTTCACACCAAAGAAGCAAAATACACATTTTTTTCAAATGCACATGGAACATTCTCAAAAATAGACAACAAGATAAGACACAAAACAAGCCTCAACAAATTCAAGAAAACTGAAATAATATCAAGAATATTCTTGGACCACAAAGGCCTGAAACTAGAAGCCAACCTCAAGGAAAAAACTCAAAAACAGTCAAATTCATGGAAATTGAATAGCATGCTATGAAACAATGAATGGGTAATAATGAGATCAAGGAAGAAATAAAAAAGTTTCCGAAAACAAATGAAAATGAACACACAACAATCTGAAATCTATGGGACACAGTGAAGGCAGTCCTGAGAGGGAAGTTCATAACAATACAGGACTACTTAAAAAAGATAGAAATATTTCAAATAAATGACCTAACCCTACATGTACAAGAACTGGAGGAAAAACAACAAACAAAGCCCAGAGCAAGTAGAAGAGAGAAAATAACCAAGATCAGAGAAGAATTAGGTTCCATAGAGATTAAAAGAACAATAAATCCAAGAGCGGGTTCTTTGAAAAGGCAAAATTGACAAGCCTTTACAAGACTCATCAAGAAAAAAAGAGAGAGGACACAGTAAATAAATAAAATCAGAAATGAAAGAGGAAAAACTACAACTGATACCACAGAAATACAAAGGATTGTGAGAAATTACTACAAAAAACTATATGCCAAGAAATTTGAAAACCTGGGTGACAAGGACAAATTTCTATAAAAATATGATCTTCCTAGCTATCAGAGAGATGCAGATTAAAACCACAATGAGGTACCACTTCACACCAGTCAGAATGGCCATCATAAGCAAAACAACAAACAAGTGTTGGAGAGGTTGTGGAGAAAAGGGGACACTAGTGCACTGTTGGTGGGAC